>JAFVLL020027179.1:0-50415 GCA_021397915.2 Tor tambroides | reverse complement strand
CTAGAAACTTAGTTACTGTAATAATATTACTTTTTGCAGTAACTAGTAGTGTAACTAATTAGTAGCCTAATAAGATTTCAGTAATAATATTACAGTTCCCATCCATAAAAACAGCTTAGTTACTTTTGATGCCTCAACCCTGCTGATTTAAAATCCAACAATCAAATATTTCCTAGATTTATTTTCATAATTCTCATGACTCACACATGCACGTGATGTCCCCAGTGCAGCAGGCAAGCTAGGAATATGGAAAAGCTTACATTCAGCAGATAGAAATATTGCATTATATTGATTTTGTCTGGAAAAAAGATGATCTGAACACTGTTGTGTATTACTTTACTCTGGCAAGCCAAGAGTAGACTGGTTTTCCTTTGCTAAAGTAAAGAAACTTTGCTTCATTTGCTCCTGTAAACAAACTCGCGAGACTAGCATATCTCAGAGACGTCCTACGTCATCCGCCGGAAAGGCTTGCAGGCATGACAATCAGCAGAAGTGAGAAAAAAGTATTTATTTATAACATTTTAAATATGAATATTTTTCTTACAAAAACGCATGGATTCGCTACAGGAGGCCTTTATTCACCCCCCGGAGCCGTGTGAGGGACGTTTTATTACGGATGCGCGCGCTTTATTTGACTACTTGTGGATTGTTGAACAAAAACACCCACCTACTCCCAGAAGAAGAAGAGCAAGGAACATTTATAATGTAACTCCGATTGGATTCGTCTGAAAGAAGAAAGTCACATACACCTAGGATGATTTGAGGGTGAGTATATTTGTCAGCAATATCATTGTAACTGTCTCTTTTGCTGTCACTACCTAGTTATTGTGCATTTGATGTTACAAACCAAGCAAGTCCGGCTTTTCGCTTCTCCACAATTCATGATAAAAGCATTGACAAATCTGTGATGAGGGAGTCCTCTATTGGTGGCTGGGATGTATTGCACAATTTACATTAGCAGATAGGAACTATAATTTTGTGACAATAACTGTAACTTAAATTTGCATTTTGTGCATTCACGAAAGAAATTCAGCAAGCAATACACGATGATAAGCAACATGCATTCCATATTGAAAGCCACAATAGCACATTTTAATGAACATTGCGACATTTTATGACATGATCATATTTTGAATGTGCATTTAGAAGTTTGGTGCTGATTCAAACAGCTTTGTAAAAAATGAGAGATAATTCGTGTTTTTTTTTTTGTTTTGTTTTTTTGTGAAAAGCCATCTGATATAAGATGAAGACTGTACTCATAATAGTTTTCTATTCGGAGTGTTTTACTTATGTTAAAAGTCGCCCAACTCAAAATGTATTTTCATTAAAATAACGTGACCCGCGCTGTTGCACTAAACGTCAGAGAGAATTTGTAGATATTCAATAGTAGTGCAGTAAACCACTCTCTAAACTCACAAGTATCACTGTATACTTATTTTTGGAGAGCCTCTTTGCAGTGTTAAAGAGACAAGAGCTCTACATGTTAAAAAAAAACAAAAAAAAACCCGGGGTTTACAGTGTGTGATCTTACTTAGTAGCCTATTCTCCACACAGCAAAATTCATACGTGTTTAGTCAGCTATGCATAAGCCTATGTAAAATACGGGACAAATCGAGTGCGTATTGATTTGATACAGGACGCATCATTTTACCTTTATATGGGACAATACTGTATTTTACAGGATAGTTGGCACTGTGACCTCAGGATGCCTCGTGACATGAAATCCTGCCAGATTTGACTATAAACCAAGACAAGGCCAAATGTTGTTGGTTTAATTGGTCTGTTGTATGGGACCATTTTGAAAACTTGGAAAACAACATTGTGAGGTGTACGGTTTGTGATCAACAACTGCCATACCACAATAACACCTCAGTGTTGTGACACCTGTGCTGGAAACACCCTTAAGTAGATGATGGGCATACATCTGTGGTGGAGGTGAAGCATCTGGTGTTCATAGACAAGGTGTGTATAAAATCCATCACATTAAATCTTCTGGGCCTCTAACTGCAAAAACTGCATACAATTTTAAACCAGCAAAGCCTAAAAACTAAGTATATTATAAATGACATGATTCACACAATAATGGTTTAGTAAGTCACTTTTATTTTATTTTCAGCAAGGCAAAGGGACACTGATGAATGTCTAGTGGATCAGAGATTCACAGCCTTTTTCAGAGGTGGAGGATGAAAGCTTCAGTGTGTTTGTAAAGATGATTGACCCAGCATATGTGCTTCCTACAAAGCATGAACTGAAGGACTTGGTTACTGCAAGGTACAAAGTGACAAAAGCGAAGGTGGAGGAGGAGGTGAAAGGGCCACCACTGTGAGTCTGACATGTGGACATCCATGAATATGGATGCATACCTTACCAATGAAGTTGTGTGGTGCTGTGCTGAAACCCACACAGCTGAGCACATCAAAGCAAAACTGTTCTGCTGGATTCTCAGACTCTGTATGCCAGTCTTCTTCACATTAGAAACATTCCATGCTCTGCTCACACCTTAACTCTGGTGGTGAAAAAAAGTGCTCTCTCAAACAGCAGACCAAAGTCTCATTAAAAATCAGTGCAGACAAGTAGTTACCTTCTTTAGATCAAGCACCTTTGCCATAGAGAAAACATCTGCAATCCAGCAGCAGATGGGCAAGTCAAAAAAGAAGTTGTTTCAGGAGGTGGAAACAAGGTGGAACAGCACATTTCATGCTTCAAAGTATACGAAGAACGCAAAGCAGTTGGTGCTGCTTTAACATCTTTAAACACCAACAGAACACTCTTGAACAGTGGACAGTTTTAAGCCATCATCTCACAGTCTTCATGCCCTTTCATGCCACAGTTGAGCTCTTTGCAGAGAGCGTGCTCACAGATTTAAAAATGATATGTATTGTCTGAATGAGGTTTTGTAAAATCAGTGAGAAAGGACACAATGTGACGTTGCCAACAGCAACTGATCTCACAAATAACTTGATCGAAAACCTAAAACAAGGCATCGGAGCTGAAGTATCCTAAGGATGTTGGCCAAAGTCACCCTTTTGGATCGCAGATTTAAGACCATTGGTTTTGGCAGTGCAGTCAACATTGATGCTGCAGTCAAGGACTGTATTGCTGAATAACATGAAACATCAACACTGCTTCCACCACAGTCACCCCTGCCATCAGCTTCAGCAGTAGCAATTTCAGCAGGAGGACAGGGACGTGGAGAGGAGACGCTATGGGAACTCCTGGACAGTAAAATAAGACACAAAAGGTCTAAAGTTTCACTGCAGATGGCAATGGATGAAGTACAGCAAAAATACTCAGAACAAGCCACTGAAACCACTGGAGTTTTGGGCAAAATGGTAAAATTTGTGTCATGTGAGTTTTTTTTTTTTTTTTCTCCAAAACAGGAGAAGTTCTTTGCAAAAAAAGAAGTTGTTTAAATGCTAAAACACTGGAACAATTTATGTTCTTAAACTCAGTATTTCTGTCTATTTCTAACAAGACAATATTTCTGTCTTGTTTTATTCTTGTCACAGTTTAATTTTTGCAGCTATAACTACCCTTTCACACAAAGGCTTATAAAGGTTTGTAAAATAAATAAAAGTGCATTCTTACAAATCATACCTGCACCTTAAAATACTACTATCATCACCCTCCTCCTGAGTCATAGTGTTATCCCTTCACTTTGCTAGTGTTTTATAGACCACTTTAATGACAAGCACTGCATTTATAATTATCTGATTAGGAAAGACTCCATCCAAAAACAGAATACAAGCGCTAATATTTAACGGCATTTACAGTCTTACATATTTGAAATTCTTTTCTAAAAGGTCTCATTATATTTGGGCCTAGATCTTGTTGCTGTTACATCGTTTTGACCAGCAGGTGTTGCCAGAGTGTGGTGTTTCAAATGCCTCTAAACAGTATATCATTTTGCAAAGCAGTTGGTTCAGTTGAATCACAGCTTTGAAAAGGTTTGTTTCTCCCATCCCTACCAGCCTGACAGCAACAATTCAAAGAGGTTGTGGCCAGTGTGAGTGGAATATGTGACGAATTTACCTGCCTTCTTTCTTCTCACTCTCAAAGAGTACGTGTCCTGGAGGGTAGCAGGGGAGCACCAATGATCCTCTCAGCAGTCTGTATTGTTCGCTGTGGTCTTCTGATGTCTCATTTGGTAGCTGAACCAAACCAGATAGTTATAGATGAACTCAGAACAGACTTGGTGATGGCCGAGTAGAATTGGGTGAGCAGCTCCTGGGGCAGGTTGAACTTTAAAGGAAGTACAACCTCTGCTGGGCCTTTTTCACAATGAACTCCTACTTCAGGTCCTGTGAGATGGTAGAGCCCAGGAACCTGAAAGTACGGTGGCCGAGAGAGCTCAACGCGCTGCAACTTCAGAAAACACATGCAAATAGAAAAAAACACCAGCAAATTAAGAAAACATCTTCATCATTTTGACAGCACAAGCGCTGCAAATCCTCACAACACATGCAAATTAAGAAACGCGCTGCAAATCATCACAACACATGCAAATTAAGAAACGCGCTGCAAATCATCACAACACATGCAAATTAAGAAACGCGCTGCAAATCCTCACAACACATGCAAATTAAGAAACGCGCTGCATGGACCACAACGGAAATGTTTCAAGGGGACCCAAAAAAGTGACGGACCGGCTGGGATTTGGTTATTGTGCAGTGGCTATTGGACAGTGGAGCTGTTGGTGAACTGAAAGATGTTTTTTTTTGTTGTTTATTTTAACATCCTGATTGCATGATTTCTTTGTCTTTTGGATATTATTATATTAATAATGACGAATTACACGATTAACGTTATTATATAAGAATTTAATATCTAACTTAATTTAATATCCTCAACTAAATATAATTTCAAGATTAATGAAAATAAATTACTTAATGCTTCATTAATTGTTAAAACCAGGTCAAAATAAATTGCAGACTGCCAGTAAGAATAATATTTTAAAAACCAAAAAAAAAAACTCACCTTTCAGTTCACCAAGAACTCCACTGACCAATAGCCACTGCACAATAGCAAATCCCAGCCGGTCCATCACTTTTTTGGGTCCCCTTGAAACATTTCCGTTGTGGTCCATGCAGCTTTTAGCGTTTCTTAATTTGCATGTGTTGTGAGGATTTGCAGCGCGTTTCTTAATTTGCATGTGTTGTGAGGATTTGCAGCGCGTTTCTTAATTTGCATGTGTTGTGATGATTTGCAGCGCGTTTCTTAATTTGCATGTGTTGTGAGGATTTGCAGCGCGTGTGCTGTCAAAATGATGAAGATGTTTTCTTAATTTGCTGGTGTTTTTTCTATTTGCATGTGTTTTCTGAAGTTGCAGCGCGTTGAGCTCTCTCGGCCACCGTATGAAAGACTGTCTTGCGACTACAGTGTTGTTCATGATGGTTCTGGGAGGTTTCTCTTGAAGCTTCTCCACATATTCACCACATTAGTCTATGAGAGAGAAAACTGACTGACCACATTTTGTTTGCAAAAAACAAAATGATCCAGATTCTCTCTGTAAATGTGTTCTTGCGAAGCAAGGGGTCAGATAATCTGTGACTTTGTCTCTGACTCTGGAAGACAAAGACAGTGAGCTGTGATAGTGAGTACGTGGTGATGGAAATAAAGTGAGGTGGCAGGAAAAAATCTATGTCAGTGCTTTTGCACGCTCTCACAAAACTTCTGCATTCTCTCAGAAATGTACTGTTTTCTCCCATGGAAAAATTAGCGTTCTCTTGCAAAAAGTTCTGTGAGGGTTAGTATGTGTGCACATGGTTTGCTCCTTGCCTTTAAATGACTTCTGTTGTACAGAGTGCTTGCTTAAGGGTAAAGGTTAGAGATGTTTGAAACCATGAAAAGAGGATGGTTTCTTCAAAAACTTTGGGTGCAAAGGACCCATCTGGAAGCATTTGGTACATTGATGGAATCTCAGCTGAGCTCAATAAATTTCCACATCTCGTCTGAAAAGAATAGAAACAGCTCTTTGTACTGTAACATGTTCCTTTTTGAGGGTTCACAATGTTTTGAGTTGAGATCTCTCCAGCATGCCATCATGCCTTTAGACCCAGTGATCTCCAGGTTAAGGCCAGACTGTGGAGTGATTCTCTGAGCTCCAAACCAGGGGTTTTGTGTGAGTGTGAAGGTGCTTGCCAGTGATTTGAGATGACAAGGACCTGGACCAGGAGCTGTACAGCAGATAGGGCTGGGCGGTTGTTGACTTGTGGGTTGTTATTACCTTGTCATCAACACCAGTTGAAAATTCTAAACTGGAACATAAAAAGTTCAAACAAGATGCTTAGTAACTGCTTGCTAATTTGTAACTAACTCTGTGTTATTTGTTCTTAATTATTTGTGTATTTTGATTTTCTCTTAAAATGTAAATGTCAGCATCCCATCTACAGAATTGGAAGTTTGTAAGGTAAAACATGAGCTTACTGATGCAATTAAATCCAAATTTTTAATTCAAATATTACTCCAGGTCAGAGTCTTCGGTAAATACTCAATTTATACATAGTTACGTTTCAACTAAGTTAAATTTTTCAACAACAACAAACAAGTAGAGCATAAGGCACTTGGTAATTTAGTACTAAGTAACTTAGTGCACCTTTACATCATAACTAGTTGCAACTTTATGGAGTAGTTCACCAAAAAAAGAAAATTTGTTGAAAATGTATTTGTCCTCAGGCCATCCAAGATGTAGATGAGTTTATATCTTCATCAAAACAGATTTGGAGAAATTTGGCATTACATCATTTGCTCACCAATGGATCCTCTGCAGTGAATGGGTGCCGTCAGAATGAGAGTTCAAACATCTGATTAAAACATCACAATGATCCCCAAGTAATCCACATCACTCCAGTCCATCAATTAACATCTTGTGAAGCCAAAAGCAGTGTGTTTGTAAGAAGCAGCTGCATCATTAACACGTTCTTAACTTCAATTCACTGGTTTCAGCTACAATACGAGTTGCTGATCCATAATATTGTTTTCTGAAGGGGAAGGTCTCATCTGAATCAGGAGAGAAATATGCACAGATCAAGCACTTGATGGATTTGTTTTAAATAAATACACAGCTTTTCACTTCACAAGACGTTAACTGATGTACTGGAGTCATATGGATTACTTGTGGATTATTGTGATGTTTTTATCAGCTGTTTGGACTCTCATTCTGACGGCACCCATTTGCTGCAGAGGACCCATTGGTGAGCAAGTAATGTAATGATGAATCTGACGATGAGCAAATGATCTCATCTTGGATGGCCTAAGGGTAAATTTACAGCAAATTTTCATTTTTTGGGTGAACTACTCCTTTAAGCACAGTTGGTGCAACTGTCTCAGGTTCCTGGCAGTGTTGGTAAATCCAGATTTACGGTAATGTTGTGGTCAGCTGATGGCTTGGCTGGGATGACAAGGAGTTCAAGGAGTTGAGATATGTGAAAGGCAAAAAGAAATATGAGCAGAGATTGTGGGATTGTAAGGCCAGAATGACAGGTAGTGTTGTGACAGAAGTCAGCAGACAGTAGCAGTCAGTGAGCTGATAGGAGGAAGTGGAGGAGCACTGTGGATGGAGAGTGATGGATGCTGTGAACCGTATGTAGGTGTCTGAAAAGTGTAAGGTAGTGTTCCAACATATGGAGGAGATACACTTTGGGTGACCCGAGTTTGAGCTCCCCCACTGTTTCCTGTTTCTCCTCCTACTGTCCCGTCTAATAAAGGTGATGGGTGAAAAATCCAGGCGGTTGCAAAATCTACTGCCACAAGAACAATCAGAGCAAATGCATCATTTTATACGATAGTAATTATAGATGTTACATGCCTTGGAATTGATTGTGATTTGATACTATTATCTGTATTAAAATCATGTGTCACACATCTTTGGATGAAGTTAAATTTTCCCCATAGTTTTGGAATGATGTTTGTTTTAAAGAGCATTGTACTGACAATAAAGCTTTCACTTCTCGCCTCATGGAACATTATCTTTAACATTGTATTTTGGAGCCTGGCTAAAGTGCTGGCTGTTCCTCAAACATGCTCATTTCTCTCTTTTAATGCCAGTGTCTGAGAGCAATTCAGTTTCCCATTCCTACAGTTAGTGTGTGTGCATATAATTTACCATATTTTGGGAACAAATTTGTACCCAGAAGTGAGCTAAACATGATAAAACCTCCTTTTGAGGGTGTATTAAAAAGTTCTCTATAAATTTAGAAAGTTGTCGGTTAGGGTGAGGTTACAGTATTTATAGTTTGTATATAAAAACAGATATAAAAATTTCCTCAGTAGATAAGTAAACGTGTGTGTGTTGGATTATAGTGAAGCAGTCAGATTTGATAGCTCATAAAACAAATCCTTGTTACTCAGATTTTAGATTTATTATGATGATTTTATCAGCCATCTACAAGACAAAAGTCATAGATCTTAAGCTAGAGAATTATTTATTAAAAAGTACTAGTTGATTTGTTAATATTTTGTACAGTAGATTTTTTATTGTTATATTGACTGTTGGAAGACAACATTTATGTAGCTTCTCTCATATATGAAATGTGACAGTTATTTACAGTCAGATTATGAACACATTTTAGACAAAAATACTTTATTATTATTATTATATTTTTTAAAAAGGAACAGTAATATCTCCACATTTTCATCATACTCACTGTACAGCATATACTGTACAGTAGACTTATACTTAATCTGGTATAATATTAATAGTATTAGTAGGTTCAGATATGTATAACTGTGTCATCAGCATAAAAAAATGAGGCTATTTCATGTCTATGAATAGCGTTTCCCAGAGGTATCATAGACAGTGAAAATAATACCAGTTCAACAATTGATCCATATCATATATCAGAATGCAGAGATGCAGAGATGCACAGTATCAAGAGTATTGTTCTCCTCACTACACTGTAAAAAAAAAAACTTGAGCCAATTTAAAATTTTAAGGCAACCAGCTTCAGCAGATTTTTGAGTTCTCTCAACTAATTTTTGTATTAGATTCTCAACTTTTTGTTGTATAAACTTAAAACAACAAGTTGAGAAAACTCAAAAATCTGCTGAAGCTGGTTGCCTTAAAATTTTAAGTTGGCTCAACTTTTTTTTTTTTTTTTTTAACAGTGTACACATAAGCCACATGAGACAATCTGAACTTGATAGTCAGTGGGAATTTAGATTTATTATTGCAGTACAGAGCTCAACACAGCAAATGAATCGGAGATCTCGATGTGGTTGATTTTACCGTGATATACTGTGCACTTCACTCACATCTGGATGCTGCGTGCATTTAAGTGTAAATGACAGTTCTGTGGACTTGCATAAATCTTTTTGCAGCTCTGTCATCAGCCAATGAAGAACAGCTACAAAGTGATATTTTGTAGCTTAGAACATGGGATTGTTTTTATTGTTTTGGGTCATCTTCAGTATTACTGAAGATAAATGATGACAATAAATAACAAACTAAAATATATATTAAAAAAAGTCTTTAATGTTCTTGCTCTTTCTCTTTTTTCATGGAATTTTTGTATAACAATATTAAGTTCCCTGATAGCTGGTCCAAATAGCTGTGCCAATGTTGAAAGGCATTGACTGCAGTTACTGTAAGCATGTGTGTAAGAACCTCATACTAAAGAAGATTTACAGCTAAACCGCTTTAGATTTATAGTATGTTTAAAGTCTTATGCTGTAATTTTAATATGGTTCTGTATTTAAGAATCATGTGGATGAGCTTCATTCCCAGAGAGAGGACTCTGATATCTTTTCAGATTTCTTCCATGTGTTTTGACGGAATTGCTGCAGTAGTTTTTATTTATCTGAAGGATTTTGTATTCAGCATCCTTGCAGTTCTCCAGGACGGATGGAAATGTTTGTGTTCTCTCATGAAATGCTATCAGATCACAGCAGTCCCGTAATGGAAAGCAGCTTGCGTTCTGTGATAAGACTGCGTTTGGAGAGGAAAGAGACGTGCCGTCTGCCAGCATACCAGAGGCTCAGATAAATGCAGCAGCATTTGCATATGTACATTCATAAAAACATTTGTTGTGTGTTGGTTTTAGGATCATTTCAAAAAGTTTTAAAAAAGACATATCTAAATGTGCATTTTTGAGAAAGGAAGATTTTACTCTGTTGTCGCTGAATGAAAGTCTTGGGCATTGGCTATTGATTAAACTAATTATGGAAAAAAAGAGTGTCTAAATCTACAGCAGTTTTTAGCATATTATTTGTTTTTAGCCGTTTTTAGCAATTGACATATAGAGTTTATTGATATTTTTAATTAGTTTGTTTTTGTATTTTACTTATTTGTATTTTTTAATTAATTTTGAAGTTTTAGCAATTTTGTTGTTTTTGTCTTCTTTTAAATGTCTATACTATGACACTGTATTAGTGCCACGAAAAAAAAATTAAGATTACAAGATTAAAATCATAATATTTCAGAAAAAAAGTCAAAATTACAAGAATAAAGTTGAAATATACTTTTAATATAAAACAAAGTCTCAGCTGTTAAATTCTGTCAGTTTTTAATTCATTTTTATTTTATTCAAAGTAAACAAATTTAATATATATATATATATATATATATATACACACACACACACACACACACACACACATTTTATATTAATCATAAAATTATATATGTAACATTTTAGAATTTTAAATATATACACACAGTTAATATTTCAGTTATATATATATATATATATATATATATATATATATATATATTTATTTATTTTTTTTAACGAATTAAGATGGCACAGAAATTGTGCCGTTTACAGAGACCAATGAATTACAAAACTGAAATGGTATGTATGTATATATGTATGTATGTATGTATAAAATAAATAAAAATGAATTAAAAGATTTAAATATATATATATATATATATATATATATAATGTGTGTATATGTGTATATATATATGTACATATGTGTGTGTGTGTGTGTGTATATATATATATATGTATTTAAATCTTTTAACAAATTAAGTTTACAGAGACCAATGAATTACAAAACTGAAATGGTTTGTCATTGGCTTTATAACCCTGAATTTGAACTTTTACATTTTTTTAAGTGAATTACTCCCATAACGCATTATACAGGCACAATAAACTTTATTCCATGTATTGTTAAATCATGACACTAGGTGGCAGCATTGAATTTGTCCTGTGATTTTTTTGCTTTAAAGGAGGAGACAGAGCTAATTAAAACCAACAGGAAACCCAGTGCAGTGTAATACAATTGCTGAATAATTACAAACATACATGGATGATTAATGCTTATGAAAAGCATCATTGTTCCTGAGTCTTCCAATACAACTAATAAATTACAACTGCTAGCTGGTTTTAAAGTAAAACATACCACAACAATAATAGGTACAGAGAAAGCATGAGAGCATTTAGTTGAATATAAGTGCATTCAGCTTTCATTCTCATTCAGATGACAACTGCTACTTTTATTGTGGTCATGTTCAAAGTATTCGAGCCTGCAAGTGGGAAATTTGTATTTATGATTGAACAAATGCTCCAACACCAGATACTTTGATTACTGAAGAGGTCACAGATGACCGGCATCACTTTGAATGAATAGCCATTCAGGGCTCTAAACAAAGACACTTAATCCCGGGAAATACGGCGCGGGCTGGTGGGAGCCACGGGGGTTTCTCTGTCAGGACGGCTGCAGTTGTTTGGCAGGACATGTTAAAGTCATCAGAGAGACGTTTGGAAAATTCTTTGAGTTTCATCCCACCCAGACCGCCTGTTTACACAGCCTCTATGTTGTACTGTACACGTCATGCAGTCCTGCAGCAGCCTGTAAAGATGTTAAGATTGAAGCTGTTTTACACACATAGTCCACATTCTGTTTCGAGCAGCTGTCACACAAAATCTAGTGCTGTGGATGCTGTAAAAAGGTCAAACTCTGAGCACTTTAACCCCAAAGCCAAACAACCCTATCAGTCAAATTTAACATGTTAGCCTGCCCACTCCAGATCTTGCCCCAGGTGTGCATGAGATAAGTGATCCTATACCTCATTCTGTCTTCGTGCTCAGACAGTGACATCTTTATGACCCTAAACACAGGAGGAAGAGAGAGGTGTTTTAAATGTAATGACATTTTCAGTCATGTACTGAATCAGGATTATTATAGTTAACTAACTAACAATAAAAGAAATTTTAGTCACCTGAAATAAATGTTAACTGAAATAAAATATCAAAATGGGCAGTTGAATGCTTGAGTCTGATTGGTTGACAAACATTCCAAGGCGTGCAGTTATTCTCCAGGAAAAACACAGCTATGAAGTAGTTCCCGGTCTGTTGACCGCTTTACAGTTTCTTATCACTGCTCTCTCTCTTTCTCTACACACACACATACATAGAAACTTGTTGTGAGCGCGGACCCACAATTGACTTTTTTGGTAAAATACTTTGCAGCTGAAAAGAACACATTAAGTTTATAAAAGAAAGCTGTTTATTAGAAATGACATTTGGAATGTTAAAAAAATGCTGTTCTGTTAGTTTCTATTCATAAAAGAATGTATCACATGTTCCACAAAAATATGAAGCAGCACAAATGTTTTCAACATTGATAACAAGAAATGTTTCTTTGAATGATTTCTGAAAGATCATGTGACACTGAAGACTTTGGATCACAGAAATGCCAAACTTTAACTCTTGCGGTTAGCAACACCTAATAAAATGAAAGAAGGAGCTTAATAAATACCCTCAGAAAGCTCTTCATTAGCATTCCTATTCATCTCAGTGTGACTAATCACTCTGGAAAATGATGTCCTAACATGCTGAGTGGCTGAAGGCACCAGAAAAACAAGCACACTCCCAAATCCTTCACTGGCAACTATTTTGAGCGGTGATGTTAAAGCCAGCAATCCACTTAACATTTCTAAGATGTTCACTGGCAAAACATATATAATGTAATAATTTGGATTTATTGTTGTTTGCAGAGAGCTTTAGTTTGTCAGATATTTTTGCCCTCAGAATGGTGTACACTTATAAGGGTATTTTTAAGAACCAAGTACACCAAGTGTACACCATTCTGAAGACAAAAATTGGCATTGGCTCTTTATTGGCATTGGTTGTTCGGTAACACTTTAGTATAGGGACCAGTTCTCACTATTAACTAGTTGCTTAGCACGCATACTATTAGCATATTGGCTGTTTATTAGTTTATATGCATGACCATTTTCTACATCCCTAATCCTACCAAATACCTAAACCTAACAACTACCTTACTTACTATTAATAAGCAGCAAATTAACAGTTTATTGAAACAAAATCATAGTTATTGGTTTGTTAATGCTCAGTGAAAATTGGACTTAAAATAAAGTGACCGATGTTCCAAAAAGAACTTTTAACATCCATGCCATGCAACCTTTCCTTTCTACAAAAAGCTCTTTATAGTGGAAAAAGATTCTTTAGATAATTCAAATATTCCTCACGGTAAGGAAAAAAAAAAGGTTATTTTAAGAACTGTTCACTGAAAGGTTCTTTGAGAAACCAAAAATTGTTCTTTTAATGACATCACTGTGAAAACCCTTTTGTTTTTAATAGAATAGTTCATCATTTACTAGCAGGGGTTCATTGACTCATGCAAACCATCCAAAACTCTTGTTCCAAACACGTTTTCCAATCACTTCTGAATGCGGTCATCTTCCTTGTTTGGACAAACAGGTAGGACCACCCTGAACTCACGCCAATGGCTGAGTCAGAATTTGGCGTATCAGGCCGCTCAAACAAACAGAGCGAGGTTTTGAAAGCACAACAGTGTTTACACTCTTCAGGAAGTCCGCCCACAAACGTCTGTCTTAGTTGTCTTTTCACATTAAACTGAGATAGGAAAAAGCATTTTGCATTACACTTATTACATTTCATTAGAAAGGCAGTATAGTCAACTCTGATGGAGTCGTGGTCCTAAACACAGTTTTGTCTCCTTTATGAAATTTTGAAAGGCAAAATTCAGACACTTCCTCAGTCAGTTAGTTAAATCAGAAACAGTTGGACACGGTTACTCTCCCAGTCATGATTGGCATGTGGAGCTATAGAGAGATCACCAGTGGAAAAAGTAACCGGAGGCCCCGCCGCTTGATGATGTCAAACCATCCCTGTTTAATGAGTCTGGGCAAACGCTAAGCCATCTGAGGCTTTGAGTCGCCGTATCAAGTGGGAAAATGAAACAAGTCTGTCTGAATGGGCCTGGAGGCCGATGTGGAACCTATACGCAGTAGCAGAGCGTATGGGGTTGATGAATGGTCGGGCTGTTAAAATAAACCCCTGCTCGCTGTTATTACAATGACGTATGCGTTGGCGGCTAATGAAGAACTTCCAAACCTCTGAAATGTTGGTGAGGAGGAAAAAAAGCAGTGTGAAAATAAACTGCTCCAGGCAGACAGCGGACGCACAATTCCTTCCCCTGCCTCTCGTACGTCCTGACCAGTTTCTTCAGGGACCACTGTGTCTCTCTGAGACTGATAGGACTGAACTGTTATCTAAATATGGCCTGTCACAATCTGAAGACTTTTGCAGGAGGGATGAGAAGAATAAATCCTGCTGGTATGATTTTCCATTGCTTTCCTGGAGAAATTTCCACAAATGCTGCATTGGTTCTTTTCGCACAGCCTAACCTACTTGCACTGGGAAAGGAACCTTCCTGTTTTCTTTGGTCTGATTTCATGGGTGTTCTTACCAAAATCATCACGGAGAATATCACTTGAGTCATTTATTGTGTTTTTACTCATAATGTAAAGTGCACAACACAACCTCTTTGACATTTTTAAAGCTTATAAATTAGCTCAGTCCTAAATATCCCAGCACTAACCGACAATGACATTTATGGATGAAAAAAGCTGTGAATACTTTCTAGACTGTGTGCTATTTGCTCAGTATTTATGGCATTTCAAATATGTGGCCATTTGATGACTTCCTAATAGACCGTCTCTCTCGCAGCACGGCTATATTAATAGTCTGGCAAGGCCACCGTTGCATTTCATAGACTCTTGCTCAATGATGGTTTAAACACTGGTCTAGTCTCGCTGTTTTCCATCTGCCGATGACACCAAGTATGCTGGAATGTGTCACCATTTCACATAGTCTGCATAATACCTTTCCCATCATCAACATGTCAGTATCGGTCTAATTAGAACTGGCATTTCTCGGAAACCGAAAGCTTTGAACAGTGTGCATGCTCTCCTCGCCTATTTTTGCCAATTTTAACGGAAAAGTTTATCACAAATGACAATTCTGTCATCGTTTACTCAGTACACCCAGCGGCCAATGTCCAAGGTGCTTCTTTCCAACACAAGCACACATTGATTAATGGTTGTCAAATTCCAAAAAGGAAAAGAGTATCATAAAAGGGCCTCAAAAGTAATGAGTGTGCTATATATACACATTTTATGAAGCCTGAAGATTTTCACTGAATAAGGACTTAAAATTTTAATGTTTCTCACATAAAGCTGTCAGATGTTATCAGAAAACTATTTTTGCAAAACCCTTTCGGTGCTTTTTGTTCTTTTTGGATTATTTTGGATTATCTTTTTGGAATGTTCTCAGAACATTCTGACAAGGTTCTCATATAGTTCTGAACAATCATTAATACAAGTTACAAGTTCTAGATGGTTTAGACAACATTCAAAAGTAACTTTCCCATAATGTTTGCAAAATGACAAAAAGAGAATGTTCCCTTAAAATTTTCATACATTTTTAGAAACATTTAAAAAACAAACAAACAAACAAACAAAAAATTGACTTTTGAATGTTCAGAGAACATTCAGAAATAAGTTTATAAATAAATTGGTAACACTTTAGTTTAGGGACCAGTTCTCACTATTAATTAGCATGCATATTACAATCATATTGGCTGTTTATTAAAGGGGTCATCGGATGCCCATTTTCCACAAGTTGATATGATTCTTTAGGGTCTTAATGAAAAGTCTATAACATACGTTGGTCAAAATTTCTCAATGGTAGTGTAAAACAACACCCTTGTTACTCTGACAAAATCAGCTCTGTTTTCAGCAACCCGTTTTTGTGCATGTTCCTTTAAATGCTAATGATCTCTGCTCACCCCGCCCCTCTCTTCCATGGGGTAATAAGCCATTCTCGTGATACTGGCTGTATTCGAAATGGAATACTTGCTTACTGTTTCCTGCCAGTACACAGTGCATACTGCCTACTACTTTTTAAAGAATATTGTGTGAAACAGTATACAATAAGCCACAAATATTTCAGAGTAGTATGCTTAAGTGTTGTCAGATGACAAACACTGAACATTAATTCAGCACAGCTGTCAAAGTTGTTACCTTACAAACAAATGTGCTAACCATTTTTTTTTAGAAAGGCTTGTTAATAAGGCTTCATAGTTGTAAACAATGCTGTACTGCCCAATTGAACTCATTTCATAATTGATGAACTTTACGTATTGGACAGAACTAAATCAACACTGAGCTGTCTTTAACTGAACAATGATATTTTTGGCAGTTACACTAAGTGGAAAAAGCAATATATATTCTAGTTACACTAAGTGCAAATAATGATAAATTCTCTTTACACTAAAATAGCAGCATTTTTTTTAGCAACAGGGGTGTAAATAGTAGTTAGGTGGCAGATATTTATACTTCAATACTGTGGTACATTATAAAACAGTATGCACTAACATATTGAGTGTAAATTATCATATATATAAATTTTATTAGACGAATGCCACTTTATTGTGACAAAAACCTACCTACAGCTAAGCATACATAACACTGTATTATTAATGAGGTGTTTTATTTCCACTTTTCAAAATAAATGCCTTTCTGATCTGGTATGTGATGGGAAAAGGAGAAGCCGGAATCGAACTCGGGTCGATCGCGTCAAAGGCAAACTCCTCATGTTTTACTCACTGCACCACTGATACTACAGAATTACATGTGTCTTTTGCAGTGCTGTTTATCGCAGCCAGGCATTGGTGGGCGGAGTTAATGTAAATAGCCTCTGCCAACAAACTGGTCTATTTGTCCTTAGCGTAAATACACTCTGTTTCTTTTTAAAGCTGCGAATGCTGACAGGGGAATTGAATTCTGTTTGCATATAACAATATTATTATTATTATTATTTAATATCTTTGAAACAATCCGTACTGTATAAAGCGCTATAGAGATAAAGGTGACTTCATTTGACTTGATCGGAAATGTGCCGCAGAGATTAAAATACAATTTATGTCCTTCTGACGATATTGTTTTTAGATACACAGCGATAGTTTTTAGTTTACATGTATATGTATATAGCCTACGTACATATACAAGTCTTACAAATTTCAACAAATGTAGGAAGTAATACAGGCATTCCATGACATCAGAAAATTCACATACTATTCACAGTATTCACACAGCATACTGTATTGCAGTAGGAGTTGTTCAGCTTCTGTACTGATTTCAGTGTACTTGAGTTATATTTAGCAGATTCTGGTCATCTGGGTATTCCATGCAGGCAGAAAATTTGCATACTATGCACACTGGCTACTGCAGAAATAGTAAGAGTAGTATGATAGTATGGCATTTCGAACACAGCCACTGTTTACTTTAGCTGCGGAACTTGCTATCTAGCACATTATTAGGAAAGGAGATTTGCAAAGATTCATAAAAGAACCTTATACTCACTTCTTCTGTAGGTGAGGCTGGATCACGAAGTTGATTTAGGTAGGTTGGGGGAGCTTTCCCTTCAAAAACAAAGGTAATCCACTGCGTCTTCAGTGGCTCAGATATCGGGAGTAAATGACGACTGCTATGTTCATTATTACATCCAACAACAGAACACCTCATTCGCTTAGGAGCCATTCTTGTCTACTCCTGCTCCAGCGTCGAAACAATGGCGGACTGTTCACAGCTCACTCAGGGCGGGTCTACGATAAAACGGCCGTGTCAATCAACAATCGTGGGAGGGGCCTGGGTCTGTGTGACGTCACACAGACAAGCATTTGAGAAAGGGGAAATGGTTTAACGAGATTTTAAAAAACACTGGGTGGATCTTTATCATTATGGGGTGGTTGTGTACACACTGCCAACACACATTTCAGTTCAAACAACTTGTAAAAGTGCATGTCACATCCAATGACCCCTTTAATACTTATGAAGCACATTCTACTTGACCATATTTTATATTCTTAATCCTACCCCATACCCACACTTAACCAACTACCTTACTAGCTATTAATAAGCAGCAGATTAGGAGTTTATTGAGATAAAGTCATAGTTAGAATTGGACCTTAAAGGGGTCATGAACTGCTTTTGTTTTCTATTTTGTACTGTTCTCTGAGGTCCACTTATTATGTTATCAAGATTTTTACATCATCTATATTCTGTCCTGTTTTTAACCCCACTCATCAGAACGCTCTGTTTGAGTAGGCATGGCGGATTGTAGACTCGGAAGTAAATGCCCAGTGCTCTGATTGGCTAACAATTGTGCATGTTTGACAGCTTACATTCCTCATAAATGGACACTGCTGTGTTTTAGGTTAAAAATGCTAAAATACTCAGTACATATCAAACAATCTGTAATTACAGACAATGCAATAGGGACCACGTAATGAAAACAGTTACTCAAACTTGTGTTGCGACATTACTGTCAGATCCAATGTAGTCGGCACAGCATCGTCTTTCAGTTTTAATCTTTCTAAAAATCCTGCGTCGAATTGTACTTTATCTGCAAATGAATCTGTGGTAAAATGAGTGAACAAAGGACCAAGTTCTTACTGATGAGGTCTGGAACTTCGATAAAAATAAAGTTCATCAAATAAAGTTTGTTTGGTTTCTGTGTAGAACGGCATTTGCCACTCATCATTTACCTACTAAAATTGAGATTCGGTAGGCAGGGCTAAACAGGCAGTGATGTAGAATCGGTGGGTGGGGTTGAACAGGCAGTGATGTAGAATCTGTGGGCGGGGCTAAACAGGCAGTGATGTAGAATTGGTGGGCGGGGTTGAACAGGCAGTGATGTAGAATCTGTGGGCGGGGTTGAACAGGCAGCGATGCAGAATCCGTGGGCGGGGCTAAACAGGCAGTGATGTAGAATTGGTGGGCGGGGTTGAACAGGCAGTGATGTAGAATTGGTGGGTGGGGCTAAACAGGCAGTGATGTAGAATCAGTGGGCGGGGTTGAACAGGCAGTGATGTAGAATCTGTGGGTGGGGCTAAACAGGCAGTGATGTAGAATTGGTGGGCGGGGTTGAACAGGCAGTGATGTAGAATCGGTGGGCGGGGTTGAACAGGCAGCGATGCAGAATCCATGGGCGGGGCTAAACAGGCAGTGATGTAGAATTGGTGGGCGGGGTTGAACAGGCAGTGATGTAGAATTGGTGGGCGGGGCTAAACAGGCAGTGATGTAGAATCAGTGGGCGGGGTTGAACAGGCAGCGATGTAGAATCCATGGGCGGAGCTAAACAGGCAGTGATGTAGAATCGGTGGGTGGGGTTGAACAGGCAGTGATGTAGAATCGGTGGGCGGGGTTGAACAGGCAGTGATGTAGAAGCAGATGTAGAAGCAAGTTGATCTTCTGTGGAGGGGGTGTTTAGCCACATTATTACATCATAGAGTAGAACATTCCACAAGCTGTCATTTTGGCAGACTGCCTTCAAAATAAGCTGTTTTTAGTTCTGAAATTTACAGAATGTTTTTTATAGCACAATGACCACTTATCAAAAGATTAAGAAAATTTTCACTTCTCAGGTCATGGACCTTTTAAAATAAAGTGTAACCAATAAATTTAACGGGAATATTAGCAAAACATTTTTGGAACATATTTTTGTGACTCCTGTTATTGTACGGAGAACAGAGCAGCTCAATTTTTTTCAAAACTTCTTTTCTGTTCCACAGAAGAGCAATAGTCGTACGGGTTTGCACTGAGATTAGGGCCGAGTAAATGATGACAGAATTTTGTTCAGAAATGATCTCTGACAGTCCAGTGCCGTCAGTGCTGATCTGCACTCAATTACCATCCCAACAAGACATGACGGCTCTATTGTCCGTCTCTATTGTCTCTTGAGTCTCCTAAAACACCAGACCGGAACATATCTCAGACACAATACGTGTTTTTGATCCATATGCAGTAAATCTCTTTGTGGTCTAAGAACAGACTTTCAGAGAGAATTAAAGACAAGGCCATCATTTACCACACAGTCTCAGTGCAGCCATTTTCAAACCGTGAATCACATGAGATGCAGCAAATGGTCAGATCAGCATCTGTGTTCAATAAAATAAGAGTGTGGGAGTTTGAGGAGGAGACAGCTGCGGTCCTCCAAACGGGAGCTGTGATAATCATTTAACTGGAAATTTCAACGATTTCGCTTTGAATTACCCTAAACGGGATGCGGTGATAATTCCAGCTGTTCTTGTGTTACACGGTTGCCAAGGAACATTTAGAAATCATTTCTTAGAGCGATGTGTTGCAGTCAAAGATGAAGATGAGAGCCATATTGTGAGGCCTGCTAATCAAATGTGAGTTCATAAGAAATGTGGTTTATTTTTGGAGAACAGTGACATTTGACATGACTTCTAGGAGGTTCCCAGTGGCAGCGACATAATTCTTCAGACATTATTCATTTTGTAATGTGGCTGAATACAGATGGATACCGCAGGACCACCTATTACAAACTGATCTGTAGCAATGTAACTGCTGTCAGTGTGAGAGCAGTTTTGTTGTAGCTGCTACTTATACAGCTCATACAATTAAGGTCCTTGCACACTGAGTATGCAAGGTATGCGCTTTTTTTTCTTTTTCATATTCGTCGTCCTTTCCTATCAAAATGCTTGCTACGGATGCAGAAAAAAAACAAAAACAAAATCGTGATCCGAATTTTTATGACGGACAAAAGTTTCAGAGGCAGTGTGTAAACGTGATTGACACGACGCGAGGTCGTATTTATTTTTTAATGTGCAAAAATTTTGGATGAGGTTGCAAAGACCTTTACTTGTGCAATCTCACATTACTTGCTTTCATAAGTCTTGCCTTGATGTGGATTTCATTGTGTTTGCACTTATTTTGGTCTTGTCAAACTCAGAGTTTGTACAAATTGTACAGAGGGGTTAACATACAAAACTTGGATCCCATACCGATTAGACTCTCCAGAACAGCCTGATAAAAACATGATTTTTTTTTTACTGTCACGATACAGAACGATCTCCTCAAGAAGTACAGTCTTTAGCCCTATTCGGACGGGACTAGTTTTTTAAACTACATTTGAGTTTCGATTCTTGTCACCCCACATCTGTGATTTTCATGTACCGATTCGGATGGGACTAACATCTCTGTGACCACAGGTTAACTACAAATGCCATGGTTAAGCTATGGCTAGTATAGCAAAACCATGGTTCGTTTGTGGTAACTTTAGTTGAACTATTTTATTATTTATTTGTAGTAAATAGTAGCAGTAACAGCACTGTAACAGTATTACAGTAGCCCGTCTTAACAGTTTACATGATCTGGCGCTTGATTTTATATTATTATTTTTAAAATTTCTTTGCTAGGAGGCAAACATCAAAAATGTGTGCAGTAGTAAGAGCATCTACGTTGGCCAAAACACACAAGGAAACACATTGTGAGAAAAATATTGTAGGCAATCACAGACATTCACATTCGGATGGGATTAGTTTTCTTAGAGGATCACAGAGTTTGCTGAAAAACAGTAGGTAATTTGCACTGGAATTATTACAGAGGTTGTGTGAGAAAAACACAGACATGGCAGATTTGGACGGAATTAAAATCACAAAGTATGTCTGTGAAACACACATTTCTCTAACAACCTCCTGTAAAACTAGTCCCATCCGAATAGGACTTTTGTTGGGGTTTAGCATATAAATGGTCAACATGAATCTGCCATGTTAAATGTTGTCAAAATAGATGCCAATTTGGTACCATTTGATCTTGAGGTAAGGTTGAACTCCGTTAAAAGCAGAGGAAAAATCAACTTTTTTTTTGTTAATTAACGCTTTAAAACCATCATTAGCCATTGATGACAGTCCTGTTCAACTGGCAATCAACCCTTAAATATTATGAATGCAACAGGGATAACAGATTTGAAAGATGGCACAGTTTTCTGACAATGTGCCATGTCCCATCATCACTCTTGACCTCTTCCTCTCCCCCTCTCTGTCTTCCTCACATTCTTATTTTCTCTCTCCAGAGGAGTACCACATACCAGGATCTGAAGACTTTTCCTTAAAATATGATGGAATTTCCTTTTAATGGCTGGCTTTAAACATCTGATCCACACATGAGAAGCATAAGAATGCAACCCTCAACATACAAAAACCCTCTATGCTGAATGAGTCACATCTTATGGTTACTTGGGGTTGTGAATGACAAATAACAAAGGGTAATTCTTAAGTCTAGGGCACACTACAAAACAGAAGCTCATGGCCTTTTATGTTTTGAGTCTGTAACAGAACGCCCTAGATTGTAGCCAAATCACAGTGTCGACTCACCGTAGTCAGGCGTGTACATTGTCTCCGACAGGTAGAGAACAGCCTATGAACAACAACCAATAAAACTGAGATGAAAGACAGTGAAAGGAGGGTGAGGCAGTGACAAAACAAAAACAAACCATCAAACTGGCAGCTATCTGTGCAAATAAAGCCCCTCCTTCATGTTGTTTGTGCAAGAACGGAATTTCAGGATCATAGCTGCAGACTGGGAGGAGATGATTGTGTAATTGAGGTGCTCGGTTTGTGATTAGTTGTGTGGTGTGTGCATCAACACAACAGAAACAGAGACTGTGAGTCCTCAAGTGTGCACAGGGTTTAGCGTGTGCTTGGAACTTTTCCTCATTTTCCCTTGTGACCTTAGCAGAGGGAGCATTTTTCATCAAATTTGTCCAATTGCAGTGCAGTGTTTTACGTTGCCCATAATGCATGGTCAAGAAGGAAAAAAGATGCATCAAGCATTTTATTTTTGCTACTTGCCAAGACATTATTTCTCATTTTCTTTTAATTTAACTTGAAGTACTAAAATAACTGAAACTGAAGTAAAAATGAATAAGAACTATATATATATTATATATATATATATATATATATATATATTAAGTAATAAAAATGGCAGCACAATAGAATTACTAAAAATGTAACTAAAATGAAAATAAAAATGGAAAATATAAAAATAAAAATGTATTCAATATAATACTAAAAACTAAAATAGTATATCAATGATAAGAATCAGACTCGAGCAGGCGTCACGTTTGTCACGTTTTCTTACCCATTGCTAAATCATCTGATGATACATCCCACCAACCACAGGAGTCTTAGAGTTATCAACCACGAGACAGATCTCTTCAGCACAAGCCTTCACAGATGTGCTGGGACCGAGTGCAGAGATGATGAGAACTGAGTCATGGAAAGATAGTCGATTTGGTAATTAGTCCACAGGAATGAGCAACAGGCTGTCTGAAACAAACCAGTTCTCATTTTTGTACTACAAAATAGTTGATTTTGGATGACAAAGTAACACTGATATAATGGCCGAAAAAGTACTTCACAAAAAGTGCTTACTGATGAAAATAAATACATTATATATATGAATATAATTATATTAGATTATAAAACATCAGAAATGACACCAAACAAATTATGCTTTTCTCACAAGCAACTTCACTTGACTTTTCTGAGTCAATATTCAATAACTTAGATTCACTGTGATTTTTAGTGGATGCATGAATTTATTTCCTCTCAAGGTGTCCTGGCAGAGTGACCAAAACTAGAAAATGTCCAAATACAATTTGTCTCAATTTTGAACACTATATCTCCTTTGTTTATTTAAAATCTAAATTTTGAACACTATATCTCCTTTGTTTATTTAAAATCTAACAAATTTCATTTTGTAAAAAGCTGTGCTCGAATAGTGTTTGTGCTATATTTCTTTAAAATAAAAGGCACTTGATATTATGTTAACTAATTAAGTTCTACGTTATATACAACATTAATTTTTAAAACTGTATATCTGAACTGACCCTGTATATTCTGCCCAACTGCACATGATATTATCAACCTGATCTCAACTATTTTACAAGGTGGCGATTTATTATGAATTTGTATAATGTGAATCATCTGAAATTATATGATTTTTAGAAAAAAACAAGCATGAAGGCCCACCCTAAACCTAACCATCAGTCGGGCATAAAGCAGATTGTACGAAAACTTTAAAAAATTTGATTCACGTGAATTATCCACCAAAATGTAAAACTGCCATGTGTTGGATGTTATTTTCTAAACTGACATCTGTTGCTAACTGCAAACAAGTGCTACATTGATTTGACTGATTTTGATTGATATGATCAAGTAAAAATGATGGCAACATTTAAAGGGCTCATCGGATGCCCATTTTCCACAAGTTGATATGATTCTTTAGGGTCTTAATGCAAAGTCTATAACAAACTTTGGTTAAAATTTCTCAATGTAGTGTAAAAAACACCTTTTTTACCATGTCAAAATCAGCTCTGTTTTTAGCAAGCCATTCTAGTCCATGTTGCTTTAAATGCTCTGAGCTCTGCTGACCCCGCCCCTCTCTTCCGTGGGGTAACGAGCAGTGCTGTTTACTTTAGCCACGAAACTGGCTAACTAGCACGTTATTAGGAAAGGCAATTTGCAAAGATTCATAAAAAACATACTTCTTCTGTAGATGAAGCTGGATCACGAATGATTTGCGTGAACATAGACGCATTTAGGCAGACTGGGATCGGCGCATACACTTCAAAGTGAAAGTAACGTTAATCCTCTGCGTCTTCAGCGGCTCAGATGTCGGGAGTAAATGACAACAGCTATATTCATTATTACATTCAACAACAAAACACCCAAATTGCTTAATCAGAGACATCTAGTTTCCCCTGCACTGGAGTCGACACAATGGCAGACTGATGACAGCTCACTCAGGGCGGGTCTAAGGTAAGACGGCCTTGTCAATCAACTCTCCTGGGAGCGGTCTGTACAGAACTATGTCATTCTGACAGGAATCTCAGAACAGCCTGATTTGAGAAAGGGGATTTTAAAATAGGGATTTAAAAAAAAACACTGGGTGGATTTTTATCATTATAGGATGGATGTGTACACACACTTTAATGTTCAAACACCAACACACATTAATGTTCAAACAACTTGTGAAGTGAATTTTGCATCCGATGACCCCAAAAAGCAGAATTGTGTTTATGTTCAAACGCATATTTGTACCAGCTGTTGTTTTGATATGCATCAATACAATGAATTGCTATTTCAATAGCTATGTTTCCTTCCAAAGTTACGTATTAAACTTACAGTATGTGCAAAATTGGAATATTGCATAAAACATTTGCGAATAAAGCACCGTTTCCATCCAAGGAGTTGAAGAGAACAAATCGTCACTTCCTGATTAACTTGTGCTAAATATCACAAAAAAAAACAACAACTAAATTTGCTGCAGTAGGAGAAGGCACTGTATATAATAATTTGTGTATACAATAAATTACGAGCTTCAGAGCACGCAGACAAAACACGGTTATGTTATCTTATTTTCGGAGTCTGCTGTTTGGGAATGCAGTTCTTGGAGTTAATTATAACAAAGCACTTTGACAAGACTTTGCTCAAGCATGTTAGAATGACAAAACTAGCAATTCAGATGCTGTGCAATGAGATCGGTCTGATGGTTGATTCAGTTTTATGTGTGGTCACATCGCAACGTCACATGTCTTTTTTGATGCGCATTAAGTAATTTATTCGGTAAAAGTGTTTCCATCTTAGTTTGTGTGCATCTTACCGGATAAGAAATTTGTCCTACTTTGTTGAGCGCATAGGTTTTTTTATGCATAAAAATAGGTGGATGGAAACATAGCTATTGAGAATAACATGTGAAAGTATGCACACAAGTTGTTTATCTTCTGTTTTGTACACACCTAATTGAAAGAACTTTCCATAAACATGTTAAAGGGATAGTTCACACAAAAATGGAAATTAAATCATTAATTACTCATCCTCATGTTGTTCCAAACCCATAAGACCTTCGTTCATCTTTGGAATACAAATTAAGATATTTCTGATGAAATCTGAGAGCTCTCTGACCAAGCAAGGGTCCTACCACAATCAAGGCACAGAAATGTAGTAAGGATATTGTTAAAATTGTCCATGTGACATCAGTGGTTCAACTGTAATTTTATGAGGCTACGAGAATTCTTTTTGTGCGCAAAGAAAACTAAAATAACAACTTTATTCAACAATCCTTCTCCTCTGCATCACCCTAGGGCGCCATTTTAGAGAGTACCACGACGCATGCGCATGCTCTACCCTGAATATAAACAAGGCATAGTGCATGCATGTTCTGCGTCGGCAGCACCACACACATGCGTTGTTTACGTGCAGGAAAAGCACTCGCATGCATCGTAATACTCCCCAAAATTATGCCCAAGGGTGACGTGAAATCGTCAAATGATTTTTTTTTAATTTTGGTGCACTTTTTTCTCTATAATGTGTTGATATGGCAACCAGCAAATACTGTAAATATGTTTATGTTTGGAAATATTTAAACTACATGTGTTACAACTGTGCCCCGTGCTCCCCTACATTTGGTTCTTAATAGCGTTAAACACTGGTTTTAGGTTTATTACAAACACCTGTGTTGCCTTCTGATTACAAATTGTGATTGATTCTCCTATGATTGATAGTGATTGTGATTGATTTCAAATCCAGGCATTTCAGAAGTGTAGAAAAGGAAAATTCTTAATTTTAAACTTGGGAATTAGTTTTGAGTTTTAAAACATGCAATACGTTTTGTAAATTTCAGCAACATTTTGATTCTCCATTTAAGAGTGAATCCTATAAATTATTGCTCCATGTCCGTATGGAATGTATTACAAAAAGTTTGTTAGATTTTAAAATGTATTGTGACTAGTGGTGTCAAAATTAGCGCGTTAACGCATGCGATTAATTTTTTCTGATTAACGCGTTAAAAATATTTAACGCAATTAACGCAGGGGTGGGGCTAGGGTTGGCCACCCCATTCGCAACTGCTGCCTCTGTCTCTTTTTTCTTGAAAAGGATTGTGTTTATTTAGATGCAGAACGTCTTTATGACCACATCAAACTGGAGACGTTTCAGACGCGCTCTAACGTCACCTCCGTGCCAGGCGCGAGTCAAACGAGCGTGGGAAAAGATACTCGTAGCGCGCGCTCTTCAAATACACGCACAAAGGTGCTGGCGCGCGCTGTAGCTTGTATCATTTCATATCAAACAGCGAAAGAAACTACGTACATGCAATGTCCTAGTTATGCCGTCAGTTAAGGCATGAAGTTACCAAAAAGGCGATTAAATCTGCCTTAAAACTGCGTGCATGCATGCAATATGTTATATGTGTCACATTTAAGAACATGTCTCCGAAATGGTTTTAAAAACTGTCCTGAGGCACCCCAGCACTGTCTCACTCATCTAAAACACCCGATTCAACTCGTCCGCTCATTAGTAGAGACTTTAAGACCTGAAGTGGGTCAGAAAAGGTAAAGAGAGTTGCATGTCAGATCCACGTCACGTTCAGCAGCAGCAGCTTTTAAAGCTATAGCAGGCAAATAACCAGCTGCTGTGATGTCTATTAATCCAAGAAACAAAGAAAAAAAGAGGAAATCAATAACTTTTATAGCTTTAAGGGGTTCATCTATATTTAATTCAGAATTTAGTGTTTGGTAAGTATTCATTTTCTGTATATTTCTGCTGAAGCGCACAAGTAGCTAAATATGTAATTTATTATAATAGGTTCATGTGATGATTGTTTTAAGTTCACTTAAATTAGAAGTTAAGTCTAATAAATGTTAAAATTTATAGATCTAAATTATACTGTAATGCTGACTGGCTACAGTCAATGGTTAAATATTCAGGGGAAAAAACTATTTTATAGAGATATCAGTAGTATTGATATCAGTGATGCTGGCCTTCAATCATAAAAAAGATGCCATTAAAGAAATATTAAAAATATACTGTCTTTATGTTGTTTGTACATTGTACATTTGAAGATTGAATGCGAAATTATTGCAATATAAAAGTATATTTAAAAACTTTAATGTTAGGTGGAATTAATCGCGATTAATTTTAGAAAAATGTGCGATTAATTAGTTAATTTTTTTTAATCGATTGACAGCACTAATTGTGACATATTGCAGTTGTAGAACAATAATGGAACATGTTTCTAGTTAATGTGATAAATACAAAAAGCATGGTAGATATTCTACATGTTGATTTAATGTTTGTATGTGTGTGCTTTATATGTTCATTTTGGTCTCCACTGTTCAGTTACAGCTGCAAAACAAATATGCCTAATTCATTTTAAAGCAATTATTCAGTATGAAGTGGACTCAGATAGGCCTACCTCACTCATCCAATTAACTTTAAGTGGAGTAATACACACTTCTGTGCTAGGTTACGTAACTGTCCAGGAATGCCCATGCGCTAACAGCTGTTTTCAAGCCTATGAAACACTCCTGCATGAGTAAACGTGCTGCCATGAGATCTGTAGCACATACCTGCAGACCACAGGCAGCCCTGGGCTTTTCCATCCCGGCTCTGAGCTTCCCAAACACTTTCCAGATATAGCCCACAGTCTTTATTTTCCATTCGTTAACCGGCGAGTCACATGTTGTCAGCTTTCAGCCACAACAATGGCGAGAAGTGTCGAGTCAGCAGTGCCCATGTCTCCACTTTACGAGCTGCTGAAGGAAATTTCTCAGAACAGGTTGAAGTCTGTTCACACGTGTTCTGTACATCAGCCAAAGCTGTGACTCAGTTTTTCAAACTTTTTAACAACTAAAATGCTATTTTAAATTTTCAGGAAAAACTATTAGGCCAGATGTTTGCTGCTTTATATAAAACGAAGCAAAGTACGACACATGGCTGGCTTTTTAAATGAAAAGCAAAAGATGCTTCCATTTTTCCACATTCAGTTTTCTTGTTCTTGCATATGTCCTGAGGTTAGAGCTAAGAATAAAACTTTGGAGCATAACTCATCCCACACTGTTTGTGCTACAAATACAGTGGCATGCGAAAGTTTGGGAACCCCTTGCAGAATCTGTGAAAATGTGAATAATTTGAACAAAATAAGAGTGATCATGCAAAATACATGTTATTTTTTATTTAGTACTGTTCTGAGTATGATATTTTACATAAAAGATGTGTACATATAGTCCACAAGACAAAAGAATAGCTGAAATTATTAAAATAACCTCCTTCAAAAGTTTGTGAACCCTTGGTTCTTAATACTGTGTGGTTATCTGGATGGTCCATGACTGTTTTTTTGTTTTTGTTTTGTGATGGTTGTTCACGAGTCCCTTGTTTGGTCTGAACAGTTAAACTGAGCACTGTTCTTCAGAAAAATCCTCCATGTCCTGCAGATTCTTCAGTTTTCCACCATCTTTTGCATATCTGAACCCTTTCCAGCAATGAGTGTATGATTTTGAGATCCATCTTTTCACACTGAGGACAATTGAGGGACTCAAAGACAAATATTAAAAAGGTTCAAACATTCACTGATGCTCCTGAAGGAAACACGGTGCATTAAGAGCCAGGGGGTGAAAACTTTTGAACAGGATGAAGATGGCCTTATTTTTCTTATTTTGTTGAAATATCGTTGTCTTCAATTTAGTACTGCCCTTCGGCAGCAACAGAAGATACTGAAGAATCTGCAGGACATGGAGGATTTTTCTGAAGAACAGTGCTCAGTTTAACTGTTCAGAACAAACAAGGGACTCATGAACAACATCACAAAACAAAAACAACAACAACAATAAAACAGTCGTGGATCATCCAGGTAACCACTGTACCTCAGTGATATAGTACAATATGACTTGTTCACAAGTGCTATTATATTTCACAGTGATCTGACAATTTCCTTTTTTTTCAGAATATCTAAAAGGTTTTCACACCTTTTGACATTGCCATTATACATTTGTCTCGTCCTTCATTAGTCCTGAGTTATTTCAGGCTCCAGTGACTAGAATTCACAAAAATGCAGCCAATAGATTTGATGTCTGACCCAAATGGAATAAATGATTCAACAACCTCTTTCATTCTGCATCCTCCACTTGATTTCAGACTAATGACCGAAGGCTTTTCTAGTTCCAAACATTCTGTCCTCTATGTTTTTGTTGTCCAGGGAGAAGAAGATGAGACTGTGGAAAACCAAACATACATTTAATTGACAGACATAAATAAAAAGTACACAGCGTCCTAAAATAACCGTCTAAATTAAATAAACCAATGAAAGATCTGTTTTAGATTGTCTACGACTTCACTTTTTGCTATTAGGAGTCATTTTGTAACAGATGCTTTTGCTGAATGTAACAGGCATATTATGGCATTGAACAAATTCCCACTCTAACATTGAAGACCACTTCAATACAAATGGAAAACTTGCAGTTGTTTCCAGTCATTCTCATAACGAAGACTAGATTTCCTTGACATGCAAGTTCATGCATTTTTGCGGCAATTGAAGTCATTGCTGAAGTAACTAAGACACGGAAATCTCATACGAAAATCATTATGTATTTAGGATATCACAGACCAAAGTATTTTCTCTTTTTTTGTCTGTAAAATAAAATGATCACCATCTGAAGGTTTTTGAAAAAGCTGAAAACAGCAGAATTCTGTTCATTGACTATAAAACATATCCATGGTACACAGTCATCAGCGTGCAAAATTTAGAGAACATTATGAACAGTCTGAAACGGTTTGCTGAAGACCTTAGTGAAAATCAGGGAATACTCCTCCACATCTGGCCTGTGTTAGAATGAGAGACGACGATTCAGGAAGTCCTGCAATCCATTAACAACCCTAAATTTGAAGAGAAGGGGAGAGAGAAGTAGTCAAAATACAGTCAAGTGAACTGCATTAAATCTGCCATAACTATTTTTTTTTTTTTCATTTTGGTAATCCGAAATTGAGGAGATTCTCTGGCGGTATTTGTACTGCTACAACATTAATATGAAAAGGCAACTCTGTAAGTCTGAAAACATAAGGATCAGGAGAAGCCAGACTTCAGGAAGTAACAGCTAATAAAATACACAGCTATTAAAGCTGTTTTGTATCACAGCACTCTTTCTTAAAAGCTTTGTAGGTAACTGACACACTGGAAATAAAGCTCTGCTCTTTATAAAACTAATTTAAGCATATTACTCTTGAAAACCAGCCTCTCAGCCTGAATTATCTCATCAGTGGTGGCTTAAAGACTTTTACTCTCCTTCACTCTGAATCAGTAGGAAGGTTTCCTGACCTGGACCTCAGAAAGGCAGTGCTGACAACATGCATGAGCGATGACATCATATAACGACGTTTAAGTGATCCATTCACAAGGTTAAAAGGTGAAGAAAAGTATCTGCAATAAGTGCACTTATGGAAAGAGGAGATCTCTCCACTGTTTTGTTTCTCATGACATGCACACCCAGAGAGGATTTATTGCTCAGAGTTTGCTCTTTCATAGCTCAAGAGTTATTGGTTCGTTTAAACATCAACTTTGTCTGAGATGTTTCTTATAAAATTCTATGGTTAAAATATAAGCAAACTGCTGACATGCATTCATTTCTAAATAAAAGGTCAACAAAACCAACATCTACTATTTAAGCTACTGCTGCTGCTGCTTCTCCTGAGACCAAATTTGAAACATTCATATCACTAGCAAAGCATAGTAATTAGCTTTGGACATCTTAGCAGTGTTCCAAAACATGCTAGCATCATGCTGTGTTAAAACATGCTGGCACAGTGATAAAACATGTTAGCAATGTGCTAAAAAATGTTGGCGTTATGTTAAAACATGCTAGCCACAGGCTAAAACATGTTGAAAATGTTAAATCATACTAGCAACATGATAAAAAATGTTAAATCATATGTTACAATGTAAGAATCACTTAAATCACACATTCTAACATGCATGTTAGAATCAATAATGATAACAACGTTAAAACATGCTAGCAACATGTCTTAAACGTTGCAAACATGATTGAACATGTTTCTAACGTGTTAAAAACAATTAGCAACAGGTAAAACATGTTGGAAACATGCTAAATCATGCTTATAATGTATTAAAACCTTCTGGCAACATGTAAAATCATGCTCTGAACATGTTAAAACATGGTATCAACATGGTAAAATGTGTTAAAAACATGTTAAAGATGCTAGCAAAATGTTGAAACTGTGCTAAAACATGTTAGAAACATGTTAACAACTTGTTAAAACATGCTAATGTTAAAATATTCTAGCACACAAACAACAAAATGCTAAAACATGCTAGCAACATGCTAAATTTCATTAGCCACATACTATAACATTCTATCAATATGCTAAAACATGTTAACAATAACTAGTAACATGTCAAAATACTTTAGAAACATGCTAAACTATTTTAATAACATGTTAAAACAATGCTGGCAAAATGTTAAATCATGTTATCATTGCCTAGCTGGTTAGCGTTCACTTTTTTCTTACTGGATCTATTTTAACAAACTTTAAAACTCATTTTAAAGTTTCAGACAAGGCTTTGTCCAGCCAACATCAAAGTTTGTCCTGACTGACGTTATTTCTCTAGTTTGTTATTTTTCTTACAGGCAAAAATGTCATTTAGAAAACACTGAGTATATGCTAACGCTCACAGACTTCACCACTAAGTGTCAGTGTAGGTCTGAAGTAGCAGCATGTGTCTTCTCTTTGATGGTTTTCCTCCCTTTTTCAGTGTTTTAACTCCCTGCATCCCCCCACGCACACAAATATGGGACGGAGGGTTACTGGTAAAGTGGGGCAGCCTGACACGTCTCTACACCCATCTGACTGATGATATTACAGTTCATATGCATGGCAAAGGGCTTTATTATGTGCAGGCAGCACATGTAACCCATGCTTGTTTCCACTTCTGTTCAGGAGCGCTGAGAAATAACAGTCCACATGACTTTAAGAAAATAAGGTCATTTTACTTTATTGCCTTTTCAATTTGTGGTCTGCTTTATGGGCTCTCTCATTAGTCTTTGCTCTATTCAATGTGCAGAAAATTGCAGTAAGTTAGAAAAAAAAATCCTAGCAAAGGAATGAAAAAATAAAGTTAGTGCATTTACAATTTGTTTATTAAAATATGACAAAGACGTCATATTTTAAAGCCTTTATAGTCTTTTTATACAATTCAACAGTTAGCACTATGCCCTGATTTGATTGTAGATGTGACATCCCAAGAATGCTGATATTTTTCATAACAGCACTGGAATGTTTCAGTCATTCTGTCTGTTTGTTGCATAGAATTCCATTTTTCAAAATTGTACAAAAGCTTTGCTGAAAGGGCTTGGTCAAACAAAATATCTCGGCACAAAATTCTAAATTAAATTCTTTATTTTAGAACTGCTATATAATAGCAATAATGCTATGTCTTTATAAGTGAGGTTTGTATAGGTTCAGTTTGGTATTTTCAGCAGTGTAAAATAAAAGCTTATGAATTTTTCTCTTGGGCTGATATAATGTCTTATAGAAAGCTGACATAATAATTCTGAGGCCCAATTGAAGGCTTCGGTTTCTTGTATTTCCTTATGGACTGACTCTAAAGACCAAAAGGAAGCCAGATTTGAGCTGCCCAGTTCTCATACGCACCATATCCTCTCCTCAGATGGAGAATGACTTATTGCCCTTGGCAAAACTCTACTAACAGATATACTGCGTATAGCGCTTTACCTGAACATGCAGTGTGTTATTTTGTAAAACTCAGAAAAGCAGTATTGTGTGTATTGAGGAACTGGGCTCAGATGCATTTGTGTTGGACCTGCTTCAGGGTCTGGTTCCACACTGTCATTACAATCCATGGAGAAATACTCATGGTTTGTATGTTGAGAGATCAATTACACACATCCAGGACTGGGGAAGACAAACACTATGTTTGGATCATGACACTCTCATTGTCTCAGCAGGATTCATTGCTTTAACATTTATTGAGAAAAATATGGTGGCTTTCTTGAGTTTAAACTAATAATTTACACACATGTATTTTTTCCCGTTTTGAAAGAGAACGTTTACAGATATTTGTAGAACATCCCTGTGATGACATTTCTACGAAATTATATTATATTGTTTCTTGCTTGTTACACTTGTTTTCGTACATTTTCAAAGTGAAATGTCCATTGAGTGGTGTTGAAAGCATTCAGTTTTCTCCCAAACAGATGAACGTGAATCTGGCAACGTTTTATTACAATGGTTGATTGTTCTATGTATTGTGACTATTTGGAAAAAGTTAAAGATCTATCACCTTTGTAAACTACATACCACCTACACTAAACCTTACCCTAAACCTAACCAATAGTGTTACAAAAGCAAATGTGAGAGAAACACAATTGCTGAAGCAGCCATGCCATTTTATCTTGCTTCTAGAAGTCTTTAAACTCTTTTATTGTGACTCGTGTTTCACAGGAATATATATATATATATATATATATATATACATACACACACACACACACACACACTGACCAAAATTATAAATGCAACACTTTTGTTTTTGCCCCCATTTTTCATGAGCTGAACTCAAAGATCTAAGACCTTTTTCTATGTACACAAAAGGCCTATTTCTCTCAAATATTGTTCACAAATCTGTCTAAATCTGTTAGTGAGCACTTCTCCTTTGACGAGACAATCCATCCACCTCACAGGTGTGGCATATCAAGATGCTGATTGGGCAGCATGATTATTGCACAGGTGTGCCTTAGGCTGGCCACAATAAAAGGCCACTCTAAAATGTGCAGTTTTACTGTATTGGCTTGGAGGTCCAGGGTCCGAAAGCCAGTCATTATCTGGTGTGACCACCATTGCCTCAGGAGTGCAACACATCTCCTTCGCATAGAGTTGATCAGGTTGTTGATTGTGGCCTGTGGAATGTTGGTCCACTCCTCTTCAATGGCTGTGCGAAGTTGATGGATATTGGCAGGAACTGGAACACGCTGTCGTATATGCCGATCCAGAGCATCCTAAACATGCTCAATGAGTGATATGTCCGGTGAGTATGCTGACCATGCAAGAACTGGGATGTTTTCAGCTTCCAGGAATTGTGTACAGATCCTTGCAACATGGGGCCGTGCATTATCCTGCTGCAACATGAGGTGACGGTCGTGGATGAATGGCACAACAATGGGCCTCAGGATCTCGTCACGGTATCTCTGTGAATTCAAAATGCCATCAATAAAATGCACCTGTGTTCGTTGTCCATAACATATGCCTGCCCATACAATAACCCCACCGCCACCATGGACCACTCGATCCACAACGTTGACATCAGCAAACCGCTCACCCACACGACGCCATACACGCTGTCTGCCATCTGCCCTGTACAGTGGCTTAAGAGTTCATCCGTAGAAGAGAACATCTCCAAGTGCCAGACACCATCGAATGTGACATTTGCCACTCCAAGTCGGTTACGGACGACAAACTGCAGTCAGGTCGAGACCCCGATGGGGACGGCGAGCACAGATGAGCTTTCCCTGAGGCGGTTTCTGAGAGTTTGTTCAGAAATTCTTTGGTTATGCAAACTGGTGCTGCAGCAGCTGTCCGAGGTGGCTGGTCTCAGACAATCTTGGAGGTGAGAACTGCTGGATGTAGAGTCCTGGGCTGATGTGGTTACACACGTGGTCTGCGGTTGTGAGGTTAGGGATGGATGTACTGCCAAATTCTCACAAGCGCCTTTGGGGCAACATGGTAGAGAAATGAACATTCAATTCACAGGCAACAGCTCTGGTGGACATTCCTGCAGTCAGCATGCCAACTACACGCTCCCTCAAAACTTGCGACATCTGTGGCATTGTGCTGTGTGATAAAACTGCACATTTTAGAGTGGCCTTTTATTGTGTCCAGCCTAAGGCACACCTGTGCAATAATCATGTTGTCTAATCAGAATCTTGATATGCCACACCTGTGAGGTGGATGGATTAGCTCGGCGAAGGAGAAGTGCTCACTAACACAGATTTAGACAGATTTGTGAACAATATTTGAGAGAAATAGGCCTTTTGTGTACATAGAAAAAGTCTTAGATCTTTGAGTTCAGCTCATGAAAAATGCGGGCAAAAATAAGTGTTGCATTTATAATTTTGGTCAGTGTGTGTATATATATATATATATATATATATATATATATATATACAGTGCCCTCCATAAGTATTGGAACAGTAAAGACAAAATTGCTCTGTTGGCTGTGGAGTCAAAACATTTGCAAATATGATTAAAAGATGAATATGAGACAAAACTACAGAATGTCACATTTTATTATTAGCCGTTTCAACACATACATGTTTTATCAAATAAAAAGAACAGCACTTTTAGAGTTCATCCCACTCATTGAAGTGAGCATAAGTATTGGGACAGTTGAACATAAGGCAGATATACAGGTGCATCTCAATAAATTAGAATGTCGTGGAAAAGTTAATTTATTTCAGTAATTCAACTCAAATTGTGAAACTCGTGTATTAAATAAATTCAGTGCACACAGACTGAAGTAGTTTAAGTCTTTGGTTCTTTTAATTGTGATGATTTAGGCTCACAGTTAACAAAACCCACCAATTCACAACAAATTAGAATACTTCATAAGACCAATAAAAAAAAAACATTTTTAGTGGATTGTTGGCCTTCTGGAAAGTATGTTCATTTACTGTATAAGTAATACTTGGTAGGGGCTCCTTTTGCTTTAATTACTGCCTCAATTCGGCATGATCAGTTTGTGGCACTGCTAAGGTGGTATGGAAGCCCAGGTTGCTTTGATAACGGCCTTCAGCACATCTGCATTTTTTGGTCTCTTGTTTCTCATTTTCCTCTTGACAATACCCCATAGATTCTCTGTGGGGTTCAGGTCAGGCGAGTTTGCTGGCCAATCAAGCACAGTAACACCATGGTCATTGAACCAGCTTTTGGTACCTTTGGCAGTGTAGGCAGGTGCCAAGTCCTGCTGGAAAATGAAATCAGCATTTCCACAAAGCTTGTCAGCAGAAGGAAGCATGAAGTGCTCTAAAATTTCCTGGTAGATGGCTGCGTTGATTGTGGACTTCAGAAAACACATTGGACCAACACCAGCAGATGACATGGCAGCCCAAATCATCACTGGCTGTGGAAACTTCACACTGGACTTCAAGTAACATGGATTCTGTGCCTCTCCACTCTTCCTCCAGACTCTGGGACCTTGATTTCAAAATGAAATGCAAAATGTACTTTCATCTGAAAAGAGGAGGTTTTGGACCACTGAGCAACAGTCCAGTTCTTTTCTCCTTAGCCCAGGTAAAGCTGACTACAGCGTTGTCTCTGTTTCAAGTAGCTTGGTAGCCCTTTTCCTGAAGACGTCTGGCGTGGTGACTCTTGATGCACTGACTCCAGCTTCAGTCCACTCCTTGTGACTCTCACAAGTGTTTGAATCAACTTTGCTTGACAGTATTCTCAAACTTGCAGTCATCCCTATTGCTTGTGCACCTTTTCTACCCAAATTCTTCCTTCCAGTCATTGCATTTAATATGCTTTGATACAGCACTCTGTAAACAGCCACCTTTCAGTAATGACCCTCTGTGACTTACCTCTTTGTGGGCGTCAATGTTCGTCTTCTGGATCATTGCCAAATTAGTCTTTCTCATGTTAGTTTTCAAAGAACAAGAGATACCCGGAATTTATACTGTAGGGATGGTCATTAATTGAAACTCAAATTTAAATATTCTAATATTTTGAGATACTGATTTTTGACTTTCATGAGCTGTAAGCTCTAATCATCAAAATTAAAACAAAAAAAACTTTTGAAATGTTTTACTTTACATGCAATGAATCTAAAATATATGAAAGTTTCACTTTTTGAAATAAATTACAAGAAAAAATGAACTTTTTCACAACATTCTAATTCATTGAGATGCACTTGTATGTATGTGTATATATATATGGTTATGTTTATTAAAGAATTTTCTTCTGCTCGTTAAAGCTACATTTATTTGATCAAAAATACTGATTTACAATACTGCAATTTAAAATAAAGGTTTTCTATCTTAATACTTTAACATATAATTTATTGCTGTGATGCAAAGCTGAATTTTCAGCATCATTACTCCAGTCTTCAGTGTCACTTTATCCTTCAGAAATCATTCTACTATGCTGATTTAATATCATTTTTGGAAACAGTTGTGCTGCTTAAACTTCTGAACAGAATGATGTGTAAATTTTTCTTATTTTGCCTGAACATCATATATATTCCATTTAGTACTGCCCTTCAGAAGCTACAGAAGATACTTGCATGTTTCCCAGAAGATAAATTAAATACAATTTACCTTGATCTTCAAGTTCAAAAAGTTTTCATCCCCAGCTCTTAATGCATCATGTTTCCTTCTGGAGCATCAGTGAATATCTGAACCTTTTTTAATAGTTGTGTTTGAGTTCCTCAGTTGTCCTCAGTGTGAAAAGATGGATCCCAAAATAATAGTCATTGTTGGAAAGGGTTCAAGTACACAAAAATGCTGAAAAACCAAAGAATTTGTGGGACCTGAAGGATTTTTCTGAAGAACAGCAGGCAGCTTAACTGTTCAGGACAAACAAGGGACTCGTCAACAACTATCACTAAAAAACAAAAACAAACAAACAAAAAACAAAACAGCTGTGGATCCTTCAGGTAACAACACGGTATTAAGAATCAAGGATTACTATTAGGGGACAACTATTATTTTCTCTTGTGGACTATATGTAGTCAAGTCAAGTCACCTTTATTTATATAGCACTTTTAACAATACAGATTGTGTCAAAGCAACTTTCCAATATCAAAATAGGAAAATAGTGTCAATAATGTAAAATGACAAGATTAAACACTCAATTTTCAGTTAAAGGCATTTCATTATTGAATTCAATTATGTCATCGTCCAGCTCAGTTCAGTTTAAATAGTATCTGTGAAATCAAGTTGATGATATCGCTGGAAATTAAGTGTCCCCAACTAAGCAAACCAGAGGCGACAGCGGCAAGGAACCAAAACTCCATCGGTGACAGAATGGAGAAGAAACATCTTTTAAACGTATGTAAACGTCTTTTATGTGAAATATCTTATTCAGGTCTGTACTAAATAAAAAATAACATGCATTTTGTATGATCTCTCTTATGTTGGTAAAATAATTAACATTTTGCAGATTCTGCAAGGTGTATGTAAACTTTTGACCTCAACTGTATGTAAATTATTAATATAAGATTAAATTGAAAAAATATATAAAATACATTTAAAAATCCAATAATCACAAAAGGCCCATTTGATAGGTGATATGCTATCTATGCAAAAACAGATTATTCAGAAGTGCATCCAATAAGTTTATCCTAAGCCTCTATTTTAATGAGAGTGTCAATGCAGAAAGGTAACATGTACAGTCTGCACAGAAACTCACAAACAGGTGAACAAAGCGGAGAAACACAAAACAGGAGTCCATAGAAGTATACCGATGATAACTGGAATGGAAGTGGATGGAGATTGCTGGAGTGGAAGGCAGGTAATAGTAAAAGGGTAAGTACTCCTTTAGGTAAGTGATAGTATTAGTCTGTATGCTGAAAAGTGAATGTATATTTTTAAATCTGCCCCTGGCTGACCATGGTCAACTCCAGGCCAACTCCTTCACATGTCACCTAGTGCTTCTGTTAACATTGAGACTTGAATTAGTTCAATTTTCCTAATTTTATAAATTAAATTTGGTTGCATTTTTTTTTTTTTTTTAAATCACTAATCACTCTCTCTATGTGACAAATGGCATGCATTTTTCTTTTAAAGGGTTCATATGGTGAGATTTCAAGTTTTCCTTTCTCTTTGGAGTGTTACAAGCTGTTCATGCATAGATGAGATCCCTGAAGTTGCAAAGACTAAAGTCTCAAACCCAAAGAGATTTTCTTTATAAAAGTTAAGACTCGACCACGCTCCCCTAAAACGGCTCATTCAAACACGCCCCACATTTCTACATCACGGTGTGGGAAGATTTGCATAACACCACCCAAATTTATATACAAAGAAAGAGAGTGTGATTTTTATTCTTGCTGTAGCATTGTTGCAGCCGCTGGCGCCATGTCCTTCAGAAGCTGTGTTTCGTTGTGAAAGCGAAAGTACTCTGTTTGGGCGTACAAAAGAGGACACAACTAGAAATCAGTGGTTAAGTTCCAGAACAGTTTCCCCAAATATTAGAGTGTGTGCAGCGCATTTTACGGACGACTGTTTCCTGAACCTGGGAAAATAGCTAGCTGTGTACAAAGGCTGTTTCTATAAAGTGGGGCAATTCCAACTTTGCAAGGACAGTCTGGCGCTTCTGACTCACAGCCTGTAAGTAAAGAATTTGCCACTAACGATTCAAACGCGAGTTTTGAGCAGTGTAGAGTAGTGCTTGTTGTTTGTCGTTTCTCCGATCACAAATGCAGACATGGTAATGTTTATGCGGCGTGATGCAATGCAGCACATAAAAAGACAGTAGGCCTATAAGTAATTATAATCAGTAATTATGTCCCCACTCGTTTATAATGGGTTTTATTGTTTTTGTCTCGTCACGCCGAGACACGGCATCACAATACGGTAAGGGGCATAACATTTCTGTTACATGCTTGAGGTATTTGGCCAATCACAACGCACTGGATAGCTGGCCAATCAGAGCACACCTCGCTTCTCAGAACGATGAGCTCTGTAAAAATTGAAGCGTTTCAGAAAGGCGGGGCTTAGAGGACCAACAATAATGTACAGTATGTGGAAAATAATGTGTTTTTTGAACCTTAAACCACATAAACACATTGCATTACACCAAATACACAAAATAATGTTCTTTTTAGCAACGTCATATGACTCCTTTACAATGAAAATAAGGATTACAGAAGCAACAGAAAGTACCTTATCCATCATGTTTCATATGTTCATCAGAAACTATAAATGCTCCTGTATCCATTCATATTGTGTTTGAGGACTGCTCCTACTGTTTTAGCTCATGTCATAATGTGTGTTTATGAGTGATAGTTTCAACAGTATATGAATTGGTCCAAACAAATTTTGATGCATTATTTGAATGGAAAATTCTGACCTTTTAGAATGTTTTTGTAGGCAGGCATGTTTGAACACCAAATTTCATTAGCAATAGAGTTTTGCATGTTTTCGCCAGGTGTTTCGCCAGGTGAACATCTAAAAGCAACATGTCATAAGGTCTCTATAAAATAAAATGCTAAGATTTGCAAAGCAGCCTCACTGATTCAATGGGGGAAAATATATACAATGTTGACAGTAAAATGTACCATTCATTTCAGCTATTGACTTCAGCTATTGACATTTTCATTTACATATTTGTTGGTTGCTTTCATTAAAACCGTTCAAACAAAATCTAAATTCAAGCCTCTGTATGGGTTTTGTTATATTTTCCATTTGTTTTAATTAATCGAATGCATAGTAAATACACATAATTTTCCAATTTAAAAGAACAAGAGTAACATCTTTTAACAAAACCAGTTATTTTATTAAAATGCACGCAAGACGCATACCAATTATGTCAAAAAGACTGTAATTACGAGTTGAGCACACACATAGAGATATTACACTATTACACATCCATTTTAAGAAATCTAAAATGAAATTATCCTTAAACCTCGATTAGATTTTCAGTTTCCTTTCATTTGTCTTCTAAGGGTAAATTTACACAACACCACCACTACCCTCATACTCCCTACAATTATGGTCCTTTTGCATACAGACGACAACATTGTCAAAATGATCCCTGTTTACACAGATTTGTGAAAACAACTAAAAATGCTGTATTTTACATGCCAAGCCAGTAGCTGACAGTGTCACGAATACACTATGTGCCTGTGAGCATATTTAGACTGAATGAATGCGCATGTTCACAGTTTTCACCAATTTTTGTAGTTTACACAGAGACGATAATGCATTTTCAAAAACTTGTACTTTTAAACCTGTTTTCAAAAGTTTGCGTTTTCAACCATCCAAGACACTGTTCTTGTCAAATTGAATGTCCAAAACACATGAAAAGTTTTCCATTTTTAGTTGAAAACAGTGTCGTGTGAATGTTCCCTAAGCTTTGAAAAGCACATGATGTGTTTCAGATGGCCTTCACTATACATCCTGAATAGTGGTGAAAATAATACAGTAATTATAGTGATGGAGAGAATAGGTGGGACAACTTCACATACAAATATGCGTTTACTGACTATATCAGCCATGCACATAAAATAAGCTACTACTAGAGGCAAATAACAAACCAGGATAGACGCTAAAATATGAGAGATGATTCTGAAGGCCTTCCTTTTTTGCTGGTTCTCAATAGCTCTGCCCCTGTCGGTTTTATTGTGTCTGTCTTTCTCTGTCATTTCTTCGTTATTTCGATCACCTGGTCCTGGGCGCCCCAGGGCACAAAGGACAGAGACAGAGAAAAAAGAAGTCGTTATCACTGCAATGCAAAAAACTAAAAAGTATACATGATCTCGAAAAAAGTCAATCCTGATGGAAACGAGCCTTGAGCTGTTGCCCACTGCAATCAGCCAAGCTGCTGCTGCCAGTGCAGTCCTGTACTGGATGGTCTTAAATCTCATGAATGTTACTGGATGAATCACTGCCAGATATTGTTCAATACACATGCACATCTGGATAAGAGGTCTGAAAGTCCAGCTGAGACCAATGAGAAAGGTAGAGAAGTTGTAGCTCACTGTTGTTGCATATTTGAAATCGATGAAATCTCCAATGCACTGGATGCAAAAAATCAGCTCCAGTATAGTGATGTTCAGTGGAAACACCATGTTTGGTTTAAAGTTCCCACGGAGAAACACCCAGAGAGACCAGCAATGCATCGGCGTTCCCACAATGAAGCACAATACTGAAGTGAAAATAAAGACAGCAAGGCCAAAATGTTCCTGACACATACAGAACCAACTTATATCTCCGCTGGTAAATGAGATTGAATTGTTGATTATGAAGGAAGAATTGCACATGGTTGTAGAGAACTGGGCACACAGAAAACAATGAATTTGTCATAATATTTTATGAGCAGCAAAAACAGATAAGTCAATTTAAACCATCAGCACGTAGTATACTGTAGTAAATCTGGACTGACGGACTTACCTCTGGATCAAATCTTGTAATAAATCTTGCTATTTTACTGTTAAATACAGTATAGGAATATTGATTAAAGGCATTGTCATACCTGGTTTGATGGTACAGCCTGCAAAATAAGAATTGCTACATTTGATGCCAGCAGCCACCAAAAGTACCTCATTCACTTTGTTTCATCTGTTCATAGAGAACTATAAATATACCTGTGCTCACTCCTGTTTTGTTTAATATTGGCTACGTTCACACAGTCATTGTTTGGGATTGACAACCGCAATTACTTACAGTTGTGAGTCTTGAAATGTCCTGCTTACACAGCAGCTTAGAATACAGAGTCTTAAATACTGTCTGTATGAATGTGTAATAGGAGTCAAGCCCGTAATCTATTTTTGACTATCACCTATAACCATAACGACAGTGACTAAAGTAAATATCAAAGATGACGACATCCAAAACTGCTTATCACATTCGACACGACAAAAGTTTAACTGAAGCATGATTTCATCCCTGAAAGTGACTGGATCTAAACCAGGGGTCTCCAACCCTGCTCCTGGAGAGCTAACTTCCTGCAGATTTCAGGGAATTTTCCCAAAAATACCGTTGTGACTTGTGAGTCCTGAAAATTTACAGATGTGAGTTTGGTTATAGAATGCGTGGGCCCTGTTATTGTCACGCCACTAAATAACTAAACTTTGAGTGAACACAACTGTATTAAGGATTCAAGGACTGCCAACCATATTGCTTGTGTGAACATGGCCAATGTGAGCTCGTACAGGGGCTGCAATGAATGAAAATGAAGTTCCTGGACATTCTCAGGGCATCTTCAATTTGCCACCATTATCTTTATCAGTTGTGACTTCCTCTGTGTGACAGCATCACCAAGGCAGGGTTTGTTCTGGGCCAAAAATTGCCTTTGGGGGTAGCTTTTTTAAACAGCAATCCACACAAGCAAAGAAGACTGTGTAAACAGTGTCCCATACTGACAGTAAACTCAAAATAAATGTCAAGTGACAGATTTAACAACTTGAATAAAACAAACCAACTATAAATGTATCTGTGCTCACTCATATTGTGTTTGCATTGTGTTGTGCCTGTTGTTTTAGAGCATTTCATTTATGTGTGTGCAGCATATTGTAATGAGGATGCTGAGGCCGAGTTAGAATCCATATGCGCAAGTTTATTAAGAGGAGTTTCAATAGACAGGAACGTGAAGACAGGCAGATGATCAAAACCAGAATAGCAGTCCAATCCATCAACATACACAGCGTTAATCCAAAAGGCAAAGGTGAGCAGGCTGGCAAAAGGCCCAAACACAAACATCAGTCCAGTCAGGCAACCGAAGCAAAGGGGATAATCCAGGTGATCGGTAGACAGGTGAACAGGCAGAATCATGCACAGAAAGTCCAACTAAAAGCAATGAGAACATTACGGTCACCCTCAACAGAAGGAAATTTGTTAATAATGTCTATAACGCATGCAAAAATGCAAAACAACAGCTCCAGTATAGTGATGTTCAGTGGAAACACCAAGTTGGATATAAGGTTCCCATGGAGAAACACCCAGAGGGACCAGCAATGGATCAGTGTTCCCACAATGAAGAATAATGCTGTAATGACAGTAATGAAGAGAGAGCCAAAATGTCCCTGACAAAATAAAGCCTCGTCGAATATGGAGGTTGAATTGTCTATTTGCAAGGATGAATTATACATGGTTGTTCAGAGCTGGGGAAAACAGAAATGAAGTGAGTCAGTTTCATTCATTGTATGATTTGCAAAAGTATGTGAGCAAAGTAAGTTCAAATATACACAAAGCACTTCTGTATAATAGGAAGATTGGACAGGAGGACTGATTTCTAGATAAAATCTTACAATTATTTAGCCTCTGTTAGTTGTGTGCACTGGTGTCAAAAGTATTCACATTCATTACTCAGGTAGAAGTATAGATACTAGGGTTTAAAAAGACTTCTGTAGAAGTTGAAGTATCAACTCAAGCTTTTTACTCAAGTAAAAGTGTAAAAGTACTGGTTTCAAAACTACTTAAAGTATAAAAGTAAAAGTAATGTAAGGGAAAAAATGCCATTAAGGACAAAAGCTTAGGCCGCGCCACAGGGGCCTATTGTGCACTACCCCACCTCCTCAAAAAACATTTTTCTAAAGGCCATAATGACTATAATGTTATATTAAAATGTTAATGTTGTAAAATTTGGGATGCACTAGGCTACCTGTTTCAGCCGCATATATGCCCATTGAAAATGAACGCATTTTAGTACAATGCAAATACATTAAAAAACCATATATGTGTACTACTGCGCATAGGGATGCACCGAAATGAAAATTCTTGGCCGAAGCTGAAGCAGAACAAAATGAAACACTGGGCCGAAGGCCGAATACCGAAAACGGTTTTTCGCATTTTTTCCCCCATTTAGGCCTATTTTGCCATTTTTTTCACCATTGCATAAATTAAATAGCCAAAATGTGCTTTTTACTGTTTTGTCCTGCTTTTCAAATAAAAAAATCAATTACAAAACAACAATTTAAAAATATTTACTTAACAATGAACATTTTTTAACATTCTATCAGACATTATACCAAAAAAGCACAATTTAACTTAAAATTAATAAGTTACTAAAATAATATTTCTTTGGCCATTTTTGAGACCCCCTTCTTGAATCAGGCATGTATTTTTACTGTACAAATAAATGGAGCCTTGCTGAGCAGAAGAGACTGCTTTTAAAACATTACAATATATTACAGATCCCAATTTGAACACTATGTGTGAATGTTATAATAAATGTATAGAGCTGTTGTAGGGTAATTATTGTTATCATTATTATTGTCTTATTTTTTTATTTTATTTTACAGAACAACAGTAAAATTACAATAACATTTATGAATGTTGATGGAGTTGTTGCTTTTTCTTTTTTTTCCTTTTTTTTCCTTATTTTATTTTGGCAGAAACCCGCAGGAAGATCTTAGTGTTTCTTTTTGTTGACAACAGCATGCAGATATTTAAATGATTCTCATTACGAATTTGGGAAGATGTTTGTCGCACATATCACATTGTCACATGTCTTAAAAAAATTATAAAAATGTTACTGAGCAAAAGACGAGTAACAGTGTTTTTGCGCAGATTTTCCTCGCTTTGGACTTTGAACCCTGGCGCCGTGAGCTGGTGCAGCGCTGTTTGAATGCATGAAATTCGTGCGTGTATTAGAAAACATAACATTCTGCAGTTTATTTACTAATCGTTTGAGGTTACAACCAGCTACAACCAGCTCTTCCTCTTCTCATCGGAGACATGAGATGCAGCGCTAAGCAGTCTCTCGCTGTCGGTGCTTCGTGCTTGTAATGATTTTTGCGTCTTTCTCTGACAGTTTTAAATACTTTCACACTGCAGACGTGTTTGCTGCATTAGTGCGCGCCTCTGTTTGATCACGTCACGTCATTGTTCGGTTTTTTTTTTTGCTATTTTCGGCCGAACAATTTCGGTTGCCGAACATTCGGTGCATCCCTAACTGAGCATTAACGTGTTTCATGGAGCGGAAGATATGATGACTAGTTGCCTATAAGTATTGTAATGGTGCAAAAAGTCAAACTTCAGAGGCATGTCATCAATAACCACTGGTGTCAAAGGGATGTATAAGGGTTGGCTGGTCATCCTGGCTACCAACCTCCTCGCTGGTGCTTGGTTGGGACATTTCGCTCGAGTTCTCTTCTTGAGTCTCTGCCACGGACATCTTCGTACTTGGCTACATACGTCTGCTATGTCCAGTGTTGGGGGTAACGAGTTACAAAGTTAGTATAGCCTACTTATCACAACATTGTCAATCGCGTTGTCAATCGCAAACGCTAATTTATTCAAACGTCTCTCTACCGAACTACCTACTGTAGCTTAATTTGCGGAGGACGAAGAGAAAGCACCCGTTTGATAAATGAGCCAGTAGTGGAGAAATAATAACTTGTAAGAAATAATATTTTTTGAGTAACGACCCCAACACTGGCTATGTCCTTGCTGGAGTGTGACGTGATTTGTGTCATGTGCAGGTGCGATGGATCGCGTACAAACCAATAGGGTGTCGGAATGGTATGTGTTTATACTTCTCATCCAACCACAATCAAATTCACTCTATCCGGATGGCGCGATTTATCTGGATAGGTTTTTTTTTTTTTTTTTGAACGATGACAAGCCGGAATGAAAACAAGCCGAAATGAAATAGGAGTAACGAGGCTATTTTTAAAATGTAAGGAGTAGAAAGTACAGATAATTGCGTGAAAATGTAAGGAGTAGAAGTAAAAAGTCGGCTGAAAAATAATTACTCCAGTAAAGTATAGATACCCAAAATTTCTACTTAAGTAAGGTAACGAAGTATTTGTAGCCTACTTCGTTACTTGACACCTCTGGTTGTGTGTAACTTAACCCATAAGTTCACAGTTTATGCATTAAAAGAATTAATGGAATGACACACTTGGAGAGATGAAACAGCATGCAAAATTAAAGAATTATTTCATTTGATCCCAGCAGCACCAAACCACCAAAACTGCCTTTCACCCGTTCATTAGGAACTACAGTTGTGCTTGTGCTCATACATATTGTGTTTGCTTAGGATTGTTCCTGTTCCTTTTTTTTTTTTTGCTCATATATATCAATATTTGCTTATGAATGCTGATATTTGCAAAAGCATACTATGAAATATGACCAAAGCCTGAAGATTTGTAGAAAGAAAATCATTCTATCATAAACATGGTTACTGTACACAAATATTTTTACAGTTCAGACAGCTTTATAGATGTTTGTAAAAGGGTTATTATTAATAAAAATAATTATTTGTAACACTTTACATTAAGGTTCCTTTTATAAAGGGTTTATAAAGGTGTTCATAAATGAATAATAACTAATTTATAAATGCATTATAAATCATTGATAAGCAGTTATAAATGCATGAATAAAAAGGGTGATTTTAATGCAATACCTGCCAAATAGTGAGCCATTTTAGCTCATGTTATAAATGCTTAATATATATATTTCATACCATTTTCCCTCAAAACTATATTCCTGATCTATTTCATGATGCTGCAAAAATAGACTATTATAGTGAGACTGAAGGGTGTTGTATTTGTTTTTGTTTTTTTCATTTATATCTCATGACTCATGTCACTTTTCTTGTGATTTTTCTTACCAGAAACTATTCTGTATTTTACCTATGATTCTCTGCAAAAGTTCATGATGCCTATCCACAGCAATGATTAAAAATTGATAGGGGACATAAAAGCACAACCATGACTTCATGAGATATTAATAATGAAATTTTTATTTCCAATATTAGTTACTTGTGAACCTCAATGTAAAGTGAACACCTGTGAACCATTTATTAAATGTTATAAATGTTAGTAACCTGTCAAAATGCACCTTAATGTGGACACACTAATCATTTATTTATTGATTATTACACATAGAAAAAGTTTGTATTTTTTTCTGATGAAATGTATTTTATTGTTGTTGCACTATATCAGTAAACAACTTTAAACTTGAAACAAAAAGATGGATATTTTCTTTTACAGCACACTGGAACGTTACTGAGCATAACTTCACACAAAAAAACTGGCTTATACAAGTAAACTCACATTAAACAAAAAATCAAGTATTCCATCAAATTATAACTATGCATCACATCTACAAAAATATTTGATAAATGCAAGCTCAATAAAGACAATGTTTTTTCTATACAATGTTTTTCTTAATTGTATAATGTGAGTTTATTTGTATAATCCACATTATGTGTGCAGTTATGCACACATCTCAGTAATGTTGTTTCAAGTAGTTGTGTTTACTGATATAGTGCATCAACAATAAAATACATTTCACCAGGGAAAAAAAAAAAAACTCTCTTCTGTGTGTGCATTAATAATTAAACAAATGATTATTGTGTCCACTTTACTTTAAGGTTCACATTCACATGCTACTGATGTTCATAACTCACTAATAAATGGTTCACAGTTGTTCACTTTACATTAAGGTTCACTTTGACAGGTTACTAACATTTGTAACTCATTAATAAATGGTTCATAGATGTTAACGTTAAATTAAGGTTCACTTTGACAGGTTACTAACATTTATAACTCATTAATAAATGGGTCCCAGGTGTTTACTTTATATTAAGTTTCAGTTTGACAGGTTACTAATGTTTATAACTCAATAAATGGATCACAGGTGTTCACTTTACATTAAGGAGCACTTTCACAGGTTATTAACATTTATAACTCATTAATAAATGGTTCTTTAAATTAAGGGTCACAGGTAACTAATATTGGAATTAAAATTTCCATTATTAATGTCTCATCAAGTCGTTGTGCTTTTATGGTTTTTTCCCTCAAAAATAAAATTTGATAATTTCATCTTGATAAACAAAATATATCAGTTTCTAATCACTGCTGTGGATAGGCATCATGAACTTTTTCAGCGTGTCATGGGTAAGGTACAGAGTAGATTCTGGTAAGAAACATTACAAGAAAAGCGACACGAGTCATGAGATATAAAAGAGAAAACCATAAATTGGCTTTCTCATTGGTTCTGAGTGAAAAATTATGAATAAAGATACATATTAAGCATTTAACGTGTGAGTTAAAAATGGCTCACTATTTGGCAGGTATTGCATTAAAATCACCTATTTTATTCATGCATTTATAACTGCTTATAAATGATTTATAATGCATTTGTAAATAAGTTATTAGTCATTTATGAACACCTTTATAAACCCTTTATAAAGGGAACCTTAATGTAAAGTGTTACTGAATTATTGTTTGCATAGGTTTCACATTGTCATTTATTTTTTATCTTTTTTTATTTTTATTTTAATTTGCCTATGAATGTCAAAATTTAAAACAGTACATTATGAAATGGTGCAAACAAATCTTATTTCCCATATTTGAATAGAAAATCATTGTGTGCTATTACAGTTTTTTTCAACTGCTTACACACGTTTTCAAAACAATGTCACCTTTTTTCAAAACTCTACACACAATTCCCAAAACTGCACACACAAAATGCAAAATGCCTCACATCTCCTTCAAAATGTAACACTGCATTCAAAATGCCATAAACACATGTCAGAATGAAGCATTTGCATCAAATGGCAAACACTTCTTTCATAATAGTAAATGTTTGGATATACCATGTAAACACTGTTGTTCTAAATCTAAAGCTCTTTGGTCTTTCATAGGCTTATATCTACATTTCAATACAATGTTCTACAGTGAAAGTAATCTGCTGAGAGGGGTAACAAGTACACTGTAAACACCAATGCAATGTAGAAACAGAAAATATTTATTAGGCCAAACATTACTGTTGTATACAGTAGCATACAACAAAA
>JAFVLL020027177.1:0-33199 GCA_021397915.2 Tor tambroides | reverse complement strand
CAAAGGAGAAGTGCTCACTAACACAGATTTAGACAGATTTGTGAACAATATTTGAGAGAAATAGGCCTTTTGTGTGCATAGAAAAAGTCTTAGATATTTGAATTCAGCTCATGAAAAATGGGGGCAAAAACAAAAGTGTTGCGTTTATAATTTTGTTCAGTGTATGTTAATATTTAATTGCAATGTTACCTAAATTAAAAAACAAAAATCAAGAATGAACTTGAAAGAGTTAAGTTAAAAAAATATATTTCTACAGTATCTTTTATTATAAAAGTTACAATGAAAATTTTATTCAGAATTTGCTAGCAAATTTCACAAATAAATTGCTGAAAACAGCAAGTAACAAAATTAAACATGAAAATTTAAAGTAGGAAGTGAAATTATATTGCATTTAGCAGATTAAAGCTAGGTGATATAGTTTACATTTTGCGACAATACAAGAAATTAGTTGAGATTTACTATATATATATATATATATATATATATATAGCCTTTTGTGAGTATACTGTGTGTGCAGATAAAGTTGGACATACTGTACTTACATTTCCAACTTTATATAAAGAGCTGGGCAAAAATACCGTTAAATTTTGTTTTTGTAGGCCAACCCAGACATCGCCCTGGTTCCCTCGACGAAAAAGCCAGTAGGGTTTTTCCACTGGCTGTTGGATTATTGCAGAAAATAAGATCAAGTGAGTGTGACCAACAAAAGCAAGATAATATTCACAAATCAACACAACATTTATGAAATTTGAAGCATAAATACAAATAAAAATAAATAAAATAATAAAAAGCTATAAAAAGCTAAATGTAGGCTATAAATGAACTACACTACTGTCACGTGATTTAAGCTTCTGAAATTCAGTCTTTAGTTAGAAACATGATCTCTAAAAGTTTGCAAAACTGTGATTATAAACACAATGAGGCTGTGAAAGGGACTAGTAAATAGATGAGTTTACCCGTTCAGCATGATGATGTTTAATGTCCCTGACAACCTCCCATAGTCCCAATTAGACAATTGTTAGCATGACAAGTAAAAGCCTAAAAAAATGACAAGAGGGGTATTACTGATGTATTTTATGTTATAAAATGTGAAAATATCTTGAGATTTTGTGAACCACAGACCTTATTTCAGCCATTTAACCTAAAACCCAAACTTTTAAAACTCATTTACTGCTTTTAGGACTCATTCCTGCAGCAGCAGGATATACATGCACAGAGTATGTTTTGGACCCAAAACGGAGTTCCTATTTGTCCCGCCGTCAACAATCCTCACAAACTATCGCTGTCACCTAACAAAACAAGGTTTTCAGAGAAGGTGCTGTTCAAAGAATGTTTGAACATATGCAAAGACACTAAACAACATCAACTGTTCTTGTAAAACAATGCAGCATCGGGGGAGAAGAGCTGCTATTTCTTTAGGCTGCGAGAAGTCCAGGCTGGGACGGCTGTGCGTGTGGAAGCGTCACGTGTGGATCGCAGCTATTGTAATAAGATTAGACCTGCCTGATACACCTCCAGGATAGTAATTGTGTCAGCCCATGAGGTCAATGGGGAATTGGAGTGTTAAATCCAATTTTGAACTTGTCTCTCTCGTTCTGCAGGGTGTACAGGAGTACCAACCATATGCCACAGTCCCCGATTTCACAAGATGAATATGGATGAGAGCCGAGCTGCTCTCACATCTCTGAATAGAAGCCAAATCTACCTGTAGGACTGGGAATAACCCTTTGCCCTGTTTTACAGTGTATGATAACATACCGTTGTGTACAGTGGCTCACTCCATGTCTATGAAAGGCATCCCGCTATTGTCGACAGAAAAATTAATAAATGATACTGGCTGACAGGCAGATTAGAGTCATTCTTAATAGACAATGTTAGCAGAAGGCCATTGTTGAAGCTAAATAAGTTATTGTTTAATTAATGGAGTATGAAGTGTAAACTGTACAGGAATAGCGTAAATATTAGTAGAGAAATAAATATTAATTAATCATTTTGACCGAGAGATGCATTTGACCCGTCAGGCACGCAACTGAATTACCGCATATTTTCAATTTGAGTAATATCAATGAATTTTCCAGGGATTTTTCAAAAAAATAATAATTGTATAAAGATAATGCCAGTATTATTTTAGCATCACTGATATTCTGTTACAGTTTTTTAAAAATAGATTTTAATTTTATTTTTATATTTTCTGTTTTCACTTTCATTTGAAAGTTTTTTTTTTTTTTTTTTTTTTTTTTTAAATATCTATATAGTATACTAAAACGGAAACTATTAAAAATTGTTTATGGTAATTGAAATAAAGCTGAAATAAATTAAAACAGAAATATAAGAAAAAATGAATGAAAATTAAATGACGATTAGAAATGTGGCCTTGGCAACAAAGTGAAATATGTTTAAGTACTAAAATTACTAAAAGTAAAACAAATAAATTAAAGCTAAATATAAATATTAAAAAAAAAATAAAAAAATACGTAAAATGTCAAAAGCATACAACACAATTAGAAAAACTTAAATATGAATATTAGATGAAAAACTTAAAAAATGCATTTTTATTTTATATCAGTTGCCAAGACTGAAGTACTAAAATTGAGGAAATTAAGTTTCAATCAAAATTGAAGTACTAAAATGACTAAAACTAAAATAAAAATGTAGCTAAAACGAAATATAAAAAATAATAAAAAATTAAGGACATTTAAAAAGAAAACTGAAAATATAAAAATAAAAGTGAATTCAAAATATTAATAGACACCATAACAATACATAATATATAATACTAAAATAACACTAGATCATATAAACTAGCAGTCAAAATCTGGACACACTAGACTAAATATCTTTTGATGTCTTTAGAAAGAATTCTGTAGTCAGATATAAATTGTGTAGGAAAAGCATGATAAAGTGCTCATCATAAATGTTCCTCCTACACTAATGTTTAAAAGCATCCCAGGATCCTCATGAAGTTGGTTGATGAATATCCAGACCAAGAAGAAGCTCTAATATACTGTAAGAGCATTTTCATCAGTTCAACAAGTTTGTTTGTTATATAATTCCCATGCTCCCTTATGTGTCGTTTTATTGTTTTGTGACTTTAATATTATTCTGAAATGTGGAAAACAGTCAATCAAGAATGAGTAGATGCGTCCAAACTTCTGACTGCCAGTGTTCATACGCGGCTTAAGAGAAGATCAACTCATTTCTTATCTCTGAACCGTTTGATAGCGATATCACGCACACACTAAGGACAAGATGGCATATTTTGGGTCAGCGTCGTTCTCTGCGACAGATCACACACGAGATGGATGATTTTGCCCTCAGGTTGGCTCGGCCTACCAGGCAGCGTGGCGTGCGCTGTTGTAGCGCAGTGATTCACTCGACACAGAGCATCGCTGATAAATCTCTTTGTCGCTAATGAACTGCATTTAACAATAAAATGCAGCGAGAAACGGAACATTTCATTTATAAGAAGATCAATGACACTGACAGGCCCTTCTTTGCTCGCTTTCGGAGAAGCGCTGGCGGGCTTGTGCCGTGCCACAACCGCCATCAATCACAGACGCTACAACAACCAGATCAATCAAACAAACGTGATGCTCGGGCGCAAAATACCAAGCATCGCAAGGAACGGGGGGAACGGGGCCCTAATCATGTGTCTGAGAGCAGGTTTATCACAAGCGTGATTGTGTTGGTACACGCGTGACGGCGGAACACGCGCGAGCATCAGAAGTGAGTGATCATGAGTGGGGTCGGGAAGCGCTTCATCAACGACGTCCTCCATCTGCGGAGCGACAGTTCATAATTCCAGGCATCTGCTTTCATTTATAAAGTGATCACTTAGTCCTCCACGGCTCTCTCCGGCTTCATGAACCCCTGTCGGAGTTACTGCGGCCCTCTCGTCCTCTCCAGATCTGAAACAGATCAAAGCGACAGTTCAATGAAACGCTTGGTTCATAAAACCTCTCTGAATGATTCATTCACAAACCTGACATTTATTTTTAAAAAGCCAAGAGATGCAGCTTAATCTTAGCATTTTCTTTACTTTAGTGCCTTTGTTACATGTTACATGTGCTATAGCATTAACAGTAAATTATGCATAATTACATGCAGCTAACCATAAACTCTAACCCTATATTAAGTACATGTTGTTAATTAACATTATTCAGTACTTAATTACACTGTAATGTAAAATAAAGTGTAACAGTCTATTTAAAATCAAAATTATATTTAGGTTCAGTTACACTTTATTTTAAGGTGTCCTTGTTACAATGTCATTACACATTTAAGTACTGAGTAATATTAATTAACTAACTATATTCACTATATGTGACCCTGGACCACAAAACCAGTCATAAGGGTCAGTTTTTTGAAACTGACATTTATACATCATCTGAAAGCTGAATAAATAATCTTTCCATTGATGTATGGTTTGTTAGGATAGGACAATATGTGGCTTAGACACAACTATTTGAATATCTGGAATCTGAGGGTGCAAAAATATCAAAATACTGAGAAAATCACCTTTAAAGTTGTCCAAACGAAGTTCTTAGCAATGCATATTATTAATCAAATTTAAGTTTTGATATATTTTATGGTTGGAAATTTACAAAAATTCTTCATGGAACATAATATTTACTTAATATCCTAATGATTTTTGGCATAAAAGAAAAATCAATCATTTTGACCCAATGTATTTTTGGCTATTGCTACAAATATACCTGTGCGACTAAAGACTGGTTTTGTGCTCCAGGGTCACATATGGTTAGGGTTTGGCTTAGGGTTACTTGCATATAATTGTCCACAATTTATTGCTAATATAATAGTAAGTACATGTAACGTGTAACAAGGACACCTTAAAATAAAGCGTTACCTTAGGTTCTAAATGACTGTTTTTTTATCATGGCTACAACAAAACTAAATTACAGTAAACACCATCATTAATAACGCTTAATAAAAATACATTAAATTGATCAAAGGTGACAGTAAAGATATTTATAATGTTACAAAAGATTTTTACTTCAAATAAATGCTGCTCTTTTGAACTTTGAAAACTAAATGTATCATGGTGGAAACAGGAGGGGGCTGTATTGTTATGCTCTGCTCGTACCTCAAAATAGTCCAAGGATGCTTCCCAATTCACACACTTCCAGAGGCGTCATGCACCTGTTTTTTTTTTTCTTTCACTTGGTGCCATAGGCAAGATAAAATAATTAAGAATTAATAAAGAAGCTGATCATGACTTATTATTAATCTAGTGGTATGGCAGCTTAACACATTATAAAATTGCATTCTGATACAACAGGGCACCTTGTCGTGTTTGTATAGATAACATCAAACACATAAATTAATAACCATTAAATTACTTCACCTTTTGGTTTAAACATCAAAATGGATGCCTTTCCATTTTTCAGTAACAGATCACATCAAATGGGTCCAAAAACCTCCTCTTCTGTAGTGTGAGGGATTGTGGGAAATATTAGCCCAAAAACATGCATGTTTAGGCCAACTTTGAAAATCTGCCAGGCATTTTCAACATACTATTTGTAACAACTGTAATTTGGGATGTAATAATCCGAATCTCACATACTCTTTAGGAAGGACTGTATGCAAATTGGGATGCAGCCTTTATTTGACCCCTGTGACCCTCTTTATTTTTATGTAAAACTATATTTTAACATAAATTTGACATAAAACATTTATAATCAAAGAACACTAAAGCTTAGTGTTCTTAAAAGCAAAAGAAGTGAAGCTTTCATTTAAGGCTGAAGGTTCTCAAAGACAGGGTTGCAACCCGAAAAATGGGTCATGGACGACAGTAGTAAAGAGCACCAAATGTGAATAATGAAATGCATAATCATGCATATTTAAGATAGCAAAATAAACAGCCATATCAGCACTGTCACTTGGTAAAACGTTATTGTGCTGGGTTGATGTCAAACCCAGTTGAGAACTAGTGATTTAAGGTGTGCTGCATTAAATAAATAACTTCATATTCTATAGATCAGGATGCATCACAGCCAGAAAATCATAAGAAATACATTGTCAAACGATGTAATATTCCATGCATTATAAGTAAATCTCTTCCCTCAATCAAAACACCACAGGTTATACACAAATGACATAATTCCATTAGTTTGCTCCTCTCAAAGATGATTTCATCTTATTTGTGTACTGTACTAATGTTGACATACTACGGTGCAACCTAATGATGGTGTTGAAAAGCAATTTGTGACCAGTAGGTGGTACACTTCTCACATTATACTGCCGGCAAAGGCCTCATTTAAAAACTTGCTGTTTGATGATAATGAAAATCTTAAACTCTTGTTCCATCATTAAAAATAAAAACTAACATCTGTTGCAAATATATTTGGATACATTAGTGTCACCTTTGGGATTTGTACCAAATCGAAATCCTTGACGATTAACGACAGCATCAGACCAGTGAAATGTAGTCCTGGAGCCATTACAGAGATAATACGTATCAGTCTGCTTATTTACCGCTCCTGACAACTTAGATATTACGCCTGCAGACCTGCTCGCTGAGAGAGAGGAGAAGAGGAGAGGAGAGGAGAGGAGAGGAGAGGAGAGAGGCGTTATTTTACCTCTAATGTGCTCGGCTGGGATCCGCAGGGAGAGATGACTCCAGAGGAAAGAGGAAAGGTAACACATTGCAGAAGAATACGCAAATGCCCTAAAATTAACTGAGCGCAAATGATTTCAATCGTATGAATTATGGCGTCTGAAAATGTCTGTATTAAAGACTAACGATTAAGAGCGGGTGTCGTTTTCTCTGCCGTCCCAGTTGGAATCTCTCTGGTATCAGGCCAACTGGTATGACATCCTGCTGTTTCCTTGACCTCTAATATCTGTTTGAAATATGCAAAAAATTATGAATGAATTAAGAAAAGTTTAAAATGTCATGATAGATAGATCAGACAGATATAGACTCTGTAGAATGAGATTCTATTGTTTGAGATAGATAGATAGATAGATAGATAGATATTATAGACTATAGAATGAGATAGGTAGATAGATTCTATAGATAGACTCTAGAATGAAAGACTATAGAACAAGATTAGACAGAGAGAGATATTTTATTAGTGAAATTAAATGATGTAATTGCTTCAAAAGTGTTCAAACTCATAATTTAGCACTCAAAATATGCAACGGTTCCACCTGCAGACCCGGTGACACCCTCCCTCTCCACCCACCCTGTAAAAACCTCCACACAGCTGAAGTGGAGTAATTTATTAGTCTTAAGCATCTCATTGACAGTCTAAATGGTGGAAACGTCCATGTCACCCAGCTGGCAGTCTCCACGGTAATGGCTGCCCAACAGGAGAAGCTGGGTCACTTGTGTCTTTACAGTCATCATTAAGCACCATTGATTTAATGAATACATCATTTATGAGTGCTTGGACCTTCATGGCCCGCTGCCTCATTAAGTGCAAAGCAAACTAATATGAAGAGCCACCTCACCGTCACCTCCAGAGAACGAGCCAATCACGCGCCTCTCAAGAGCTGACACATTTTGTCATTGCTCATTTTCCCTGGCCACCCACCGAGACCCCAGTAAGGGAGAATATGTTTTCTCTCCTGAATATTAGCTGTGATCTGAAAGGTGGAGAAAATGACTTATACACATATATATACATAATGTGCATGTGATAATGTCCTGATAAAATGGGTTTAAAGGACACTCAAACTCTAAGGAAATCACTGTAACACACAATCTAAAGTGATAATGATAGGATGAAATGCACAAATTCTGCCAAGAGCATGTCTGGGTCATAGTTCAGCCCAAAATCAAAGGGAAGAAATAAGATATGATGTGCATAAAGGAAAAAAAAGTCTTTTCAGGACCTTTTTTTTTTTTTTTTTTTTTTGCAATGCAATATTTTCAAGACAATTTCAGTTCTTATTACCATAATGCAACATAATGATATATTTAAAAAAAAAAAAAATACACAAAATAATAAATCTAGAATCTTTAAATAAATTAAATAAGAAAATTATAATGAGAATGAGTAATGAGAATCTAATGGGAATCAACACTGACAATAATTTGTGTGTGTGTGTGTGGGGGGGGGGGGCACTCAAAAGAAAAACATATGGATATTACAGTAATGAGAATTAGAGGGTAAAATGGGTTTATTTGTCTTAGAAAATAATGGCATAATACAAAAAAAAAAAAAATCCAAAATAGGCTTCATCTATCTATGAAAAAACATAATATATTTTCCCCAAAAATAAATAAAAATCCAGAAATGTTAAATTAAATAACAAAACTGTATTACAGTAATGAGAATCAACATCAAACTCAAAAGAAAAACATCTGGATATTATAGTAATGAGAATTGTAAATACTGACATAATGCAAAAAATCCAAAATAGATGTCATTTTCTTTATCCAAAATGTAATTCCTTGTACTTTTGATTATGTTTCTCTAATAACAGGCAATAGTATTTCCATAATTAGTTACATGCATTAATAATACTGATCTCAATAAACAATTACACCATATTCTATGAGTTTAACTGCAGGCTGTTTACACCAAAATATTGAAATTCAGCTGCTGTACGGATGCATATATCAGCTACTTTACAGATCTGAGTGCTGGAACTTTGTTTTATAATAGATAATATGGAGTCATTCACCACCTATACAGTCTCTTTATCTTTGTCTGGGTTGGTTATTTATCTTTCTTGCCTTCCATTGTTGTTGGAGTAACCTGAGATTAGATTGGGCATGTGTGTGGACATCCTGGAACGAAATCTCCACGCCTTCCCCACACGGTCTAATCGAGTTTCGGCTGGGCCTGCCCCCACTCTCCTCTCCGGCTCTGCCAAAACGGCCCACCACCCATCTCGCTTCTCCCTGGAGTTTGAGCTGGTGGTTGGCCTGAACTAATTCTTTCTCAGTGGGGAAACAATTAACGCCCCTGCTCCCGGCTTTATGGTCAGACAAGCAGCTGCTTTTCTCAGTTTCCGGGCACATTACTGTCGGAGGAAGTGTGAAGGAGAGGAGAGGCCGCGCGCACGCTGACAGCTGTTAAAGCAGCGCTGCTTTCTGCTTATGCCGCACAAGTGCCTACTTACTCAGCTCTAAACATAACCTGTCAGAGCAAACCACCATCGATGAAAACACGAGGCCTGACTGGATTGTGTGCGATGTGGCAAGTAAGAGCAATAGAGAGATGATAGCAGGCATAAAAAATCGGATGCCATCAGTGCAAAGTACATAAATCAAGTAGGAAGTGAACTGCTTGTACAAGGCTTGGACAGTGTGACTGCTTGCTATTCTGTTAATCCCACCGTTATTGCGATATAAAATTACTCGTATAGCATGATTTAAGATTTTGTTCATACCGCCCACCTCTAACGTCTTGTTTTCAGCACTTGAGCAACGGAAGCAACCAGGCGTCTGACTTTGTCCTTGATGGTCTCGTTGTTTGCGTGTCAGATGGTTTCTCTGAGGAACAAATTCTATTAGTGAAAGTATTGCACACTAAAGATGAAACGCAAACCAGACGGCGTTTGGTTGCAGGAGAAAGATCATGTTCGCCTGCAGGAGGAGTATAACAGCTGGAAAAGACTGGAAATGGTGCGGCTATGAATATTAGAATGCAGTGAGATTCAGTTTGTGGCCTTTATCCACCATGGTTACTGTAGAAAACGTATAGGAACTGGATATTTATTGAACATTATAGATATTGAGTAGATATTATTCTTAAAAGGGGTGGAATGAAGTGTGCTACTGGTTTTGATACGTTTTTTACTTTAACAAAATTCATGAACTATGTGACAAATGTGACAAAAAACTGCAGATTTAAAATCAGAATAATAATAAAATAACAGGGATAACAGAGGTAATCCTGCCCTCTGCTTAAGCTCTAAAAATCTCTTTCAAATTTAAGAATAAGTAATAAAATAAAATAAATTATAAACTAAAATAACATTTTAAAAAAACTGAAATGAAATGAAATCATTCAGGGATACTCTTCCAACTCTGCTGAAACTCTAAAAATTTTTTAGTCACGTTCAGATTAAAAATTAGATTTGAGAGTTGCAGTCAAGGGGAAGATTTTCAGTACATACCAACCAAAATTTCTTCTGTCCCGCACATAATATTCTATTCTCTTCTGTTTTTTTTTTATGGTTTTAAAACCTGCAGAGACCTAAAATCTGCTGAAGCTCTAAAAATTTAATTCATGTTGTAATTCAAAAATTAGATTTGAGATTTTAAGATTTGGTTTTTTTAGATTTGAAAATTAGATTTGAATTTTAGCACTTTTATGGTGATTTTTTTGTTAAATTTCCAATTTAGAGCTTGATAGACATGGTCAGAATTTAGATGCATGTATGAATTTTTCTTGAAATATATTGTTAAAATGTGCAACTAGATAAAAACTGCAGAGACCTAAAATAATAATTTTAAAAAACATTAAAATAAAATAATAGTGATTACAGTAATAATCAAAGCTCTTAAAATTCATTCATGTTTAAATTCAAAAATCATATTTAAAAGTTGCAGCTGAGGGAAAGATTTTCAGTGAATATCAACCAAATTTTCTTCTGTTCTTTACATAAGCACTTTTATGGTGATTTTATTCTTTAAATCACCATTTCAGAGCTTGAAAGACAGGGTCAAGATTAATATTTATATATACCATTTTTCTATAAAGAAATTGTTAAACTATGCAGTAACTCAACGTTGAGACTTGAAATAAAATAAAACACGCACAAAAAAAAAATGCAGAAATAAAATTAATCTTTGCCTCTGCTGAAACTCTTTAAAAAAAAATTCAGTCATGTTCAGATTAAAAATAATTACAGCTGAGGAGAAGATTTTCAGTGAATATGGTCCACAATTTGAGCCTGTTCCTCACACTAAGTTATAATATGAACAAGCACTTTTATGCTGATTTAATTATTTTATTTATTTATTTATTTTTAATATACATGGTTAAAAAGTCTCCCCAAAAACAACATATGTGACCCTGGAGCACAAAACCAGTCTTAAGTCGCTGGGGTATATTTGTAGCAATAGCCAAAAATACATTGTATGGGTCAAAATTATTGATTTTTCTTTTATGCCAAAAATCATCAGGATATTAAGTAAAGATCATGTTCCATAAAGATATTTTGTAAATTTCCTACTGTGAATATCTCAAAACTTAATTTTTGATTAGTAATATGCATTGCTAAGAACTTCATTTGGACAACTTTAAAGGCAATTTTCTCAATATTTAGATTTTTTTCACCCTCAGATTCCAGATATTCAAAGAGTTGTATCTCGGCCAAATCTTGTCCTATCCTAACAAACCATACATCAATGGAAAGCTTATTTATTCAGCTTTTAGGTGATGTATAAATCTCAATTTTGAAAAATTGACACTTATGACTGGTTTTGTGGTCCAGGGTCACATATAGTTTTGGAACGACACTTATACAGTTGCAGAATGTTCATTTCAGTGTGAACTACTCCTTTACTTTCACTGAAGGGACAAGTTAAGCGTCTTTTTGCCATTGGTAATCAGCAGCGGGGTGTGCGATGGCCTCATTTAGCTACCTATGAGCCCGACCCCACCCTGAGACGACAGTCATCCATTAATTATACTCAACGCTTTCCAGAGGGCAACCTACACAACGCAGAGAGCTGAGCAAATCATCGGAGATGAAGAGGGGACAGAAAAAAAAAAGAGTTTCTATAGAAGCAGAAAAAAAGCACAACATATGGACGTATAAATAAAGGAGGGGGAGGAGGAGAAGCTCTCACTTCGCCTGGTCTCAGTGAGATGTTAAAAGAGAGAGCAAGGCCTGTGTCTGCTCTCGCTCTAATTATTCCAATTATCATGGCACACTATGAAAACGTGATTAATAACACTGAAGATATTGTTGTGGCAATTAGCCATATGGTGGTGGGACTCTGCTCTGTCACGAATTCGCCATTAGCATCTACTTATGTTTGTCAGGAGCGTGCATCCATGACAAGCGTGAGTTCTGCTCACCTTGCTCTCCCCGAAGTGAATGTCGCGGGAGAAATGTCGATTTCTTCCAGCTCCTCGTCTCAGTGAATTTTTCATGCCGCATCCGGTCGGACTGGGGACAAATGTCAGGTACGGTCTGGAGCGAGCCGTCAAAGCGCCGTGTTTAGCTGGAGGCTTGAATGTTCGCCACAATGCAGCATGGCTAGCGACAAGAACATTGGCTCTATACTGTACTTGGAGACGATGTCTCCTGTTGTGACAAGCTCACGCTGGAGTCTTCAAGACGAATATGGAAATACTCTCCTGTAATGACTGGGGAGAACCAAAACAACAACAGTGGAAAGCAAACATTAGGTCTTTTCAAGCTAAAATAGAGAAGATAGAGAAAGTAGAATAGCAGGAATACAAAAACATTTCACCTAATTCAACTTCATTTTTAAATAAAATAGGCAAAAGCACTTTATTTATGTATTTATTTATTTATTTATTACAATTTCCATTTTGGAGCTTGACTTACATGGTCAAAACAAAACAAAAAATAAAATAAAATATAAAATAAAATAAAATAAAATTCCCTTTTGCTGAACTGCTAAAAATTTAATTAATGTTCAGAAATTAAAATGGTCAGCAATTAGATGGTCAACAGTAAAATTAAATAAAATAATCTTCCCTTCATTTGAAGTGCTAAAAAAACTAATAAAATAAAACAAAATAAAATAAAATAATTGAAAGAGAAATTAAATTGTTCAGCAATAATTTTCCCCTTTGCTGAAGCTCTTAAAAATAAAAAATCTGTGAATATCAACCAAAATTTAAGTCGCTCACACAAAGCTATAATATGACCTTAAAAAGCACAAGCTCTTTTAATGATGATTTTTTTTTAAAGACTATGCTTAATGGAATGGTCAAAACTTAGCAGACAGACATTTTATTTCTGTAATGTGACATTGTCATGCAAGATTTTATTCCCAAAGGTAGCCATTATTTTGATATCTAAATAATAATAACAGTTCAACTGATTTAAAAGGACAAATGAATAGTGAAATATAGTGACTTGCATATGTGCTAGTTACCATTTATACCTTCTGTTATAAAATATGTTCCAATAATTTTCATATTTACATAGTTTAAGGGTCATAGAGTCTGAGGGGAAATATTTAGATAATAAAAAGTGGTCTCTATATGCCATGTGGATAGGAGGGATGAAAAATAAGAAGTCTTTGTGACATCAACTGAGAAGGAAAGTCATTTATAGTGAATAATGTGATAAATCATGCACAATAAGACCTGGAGCATGCATTAAGAAAGTAAATACAGGCTATTTTGATTTCATGTTGTCTTGAAGTAAAACATAACATGATGGATTTGCTTTCGGTTGAGTTGAGCATCATCCAAAAAGCGGCGACAAAGCATTTCCATCAAACCCCTTGACAAACCTGAGGTGCCAACACAAACAATGCACAACACTATGGGAGAGAAGGCGCAAAGATGGAGATGGCACATTGAAAGAGTTCCAGACCATACAGGGGGACTTAATATGAGCTTAAAAAGAGGAGTGGGAGAGGAAGATGGGCTTTTCATAGGATAATTAAAACAGCAAGATGGATTCTGTAATTGAGTGGAAAAAACAAGGATCTGAACAACATCTGTGCAATCCACATAAATTATTTCAATGAGAAGCCGACGCTACAATAAAACCCTCAGCCTTGAATTCAGACACGCTGTCAAATACGTGAATAGGTCCTGGGATAACAATCCACCTGTACTCTACTTCAACATACAATGATGGAGGACGCCCATGAAATCATGACCAAAACAACAACAACAACAAAAAAAGTCTGCTAGCTTTCCACCTACATGACAAAAATCAACAAAATTAACCTCTAGCAGATTTGCACTTTTGAAATAAACCAAAAATATTGATAACTCCCCTTGCACTGAAGGGCAAATGAAAATCTTTACAAAATGAACTCCTATTGTTTGTAATTATACTTCAGCTATATCTTAGATTAAACCCTAAACTTAAAAAAAAAAAAACTTTAAAAAAAAAAAAAACTTTGAGAGCTTAAACCTTACCCCAAAAGAAAGTTTGGTTAATGTACACAGCAAATTTCTATTATAAACAATGACAAAATTCATCTCTAACAGATTTCTACATTTTCTCTTTCTGGGAAAACAGACCAAAAATATTAGTAAATCACTTTGCACCAATGCAAATCTTTGCAAAATTTGTAGGTGGCCATGACATGATGCTGTGAATTGCTAGTAATTTATGTTTTAGTTACATTTCTCAGTTGGAACTTAGCATAAACTTTTATTGTTTTAGGCCAATCCATTTATTCTTCAGCTTTAGCTTAGATTAAACCCTAAATTTACTTAAAAAAAAAAAAAAAAAAACCCCAAAAGAAGTTTGGTCAATGGACACGTTACAGCAAATTTGTAAATAAACTAAAAATAAACTAAACTAAAAAATAATAAAATATAAAATAATAATAATAATAATAATAATAATAATAATAATAATAAATGAACTAATTAAATAACCATAAAAAGTCATTTCTTGAAATAAATAAAACATTAACTGAAATAAAATATTTAAAAAAATGTAAACAATTAAATTTAAATGAATAATTTTAAAATAAATACAATAAAAATGATAAAATTACAGAAAACAAAAGAAAATTTAACTAAAATTAAAATGAAAAAGGAAAGAAATAAAAACAAATTTATATATATATATATATATATATATATATATATATATATATATATATATATATCAATGTACAATATCACTTGTCACAAAAATGGGTAGCTTATCAACATATGTTTCTCATATGTGAGAAAAGATGGACATTTAAAATGACCTTTGCCACATCTTAAAGTCTATTAAGTGATCAACTTACTGTAAACAAAACATACTGTAACATTCAAAATGTGCTACTCAGGTTAAAAACTGCATAATTTTATGAGACACATGCAATGTAAATCAACGTTTCCTTAGTGTTGCTTCTAAAAGAGCAATTTTTGAAGATATCAAATATTTTGGCCTGGTTTTTCAGCGTTCACATTGAAATTCAAGTGGTGTTAACTCAAGTGGCAGATGCTTTTCTTCCAGGAACTCTAGTATGTACTTGTTAAGCTCAGTATATATACACGCATGCAAATAAAAATTGAAAATTTCACCCTCAGCAATGCAAAAGAACAGCTTCAGCGTCTGCTTTCTCTAAAGGTCACTGTGTGTCCTGTTGACATCACGAGACCTCAGCTACTGTTCAACCAGCACACCGGCTTGTTTGATGTTCAAAGGGTGTGACAGACTGACTTCCTGAGAACCACCAGATCGACTTCTTTCCAGCCCCTCGAAATGAAAGCCTCAAACTGTCAATCTGTCAGATTACACCTATGTGGTTTTGAGGGGTATATGCTGCACTCGACAAAAGCAGCCTGCAAATATATTTGTATTAAGAATAGCACCATTACTGACAAAGGCTCAACAGGTTGAAGTTCACATATTGAGCACAAAAGGCTAGGCTGAAAAAAAAATATTGCTGGTGAAACAGAAATCACCTGTTCGCATTGCATTGCACATGCATTAGAGATCACAGGATGGCCAGTGTTCTTGAGCACGCTCAAAGCCTAGGTCTTGCTGTCATAAACAGAATCATCAGAAGTTAATTCATCAATTTGATGAATTTTAATATTAATATTTGGTATTGAGCTAATGCATTTAAAACTTGCATATGAAAAACAATCATTTTTTTAAATTATTAAAAATTATTTTAATGGAATTTTAAAGATAAGAAATATTTTAAAAAAGCAAATTTACAGCAAGACTTTATAGGTGAATAAGGTAAACATTTAACTAATATCACCATACTTTCCTCAGGCCATTAATCTCAAGGCAATTGTTTTGTGTTACAAGTTAAATAAATAAATTAATTAATTTAAAAAAACTGCCATTTTAAATATGCAAATGAGAAATTATATAATTAAACATGCACTATTTTACGTTTCCAGAAAAGAAATCTGAACATTGCATAAAGTCCGATTAAAATTTTTGTTTCATTTTATTTTATTTGACATATTAAAGTTTTTGTCACTCAGTAAATCAGAAAATACTAGCAACAGCCAGAAATATTTTTATATTTTTTATATTTGTATTTTGCATGCTTTCTTTTCTATAGTCCACCAAGTTACAAACTAGCCTATAATCTCAACATTGAGCAGTGCATGAAAATCAATGCTTTTGTCTGTAGTGTCTTGTCTTAAAATCAGCCATATTGCATAGATTTATTCACCGACCTTGTTGCAATGCATTATGGGATTGGCCATGGAGGATACATTGCGGCCTTTAAATGGCTAAATCTTCAGCTTAATCATGTAAACTAGCGACTTTACATTTTACATTTACTTTTTAGCAGATGCTTTTATCCAAAGCGACTTACAAATGGGGACAATAGAAGCGATCAAAACCAACAAAAGAGCAACAACATGCAAGCGCTATGACAAGTCTCAGTTAGCCTAGTACACATAGCAAGGTTTTTTTTTTTTTTTTAAAGAAAATAAGTAGATCGAATATAGAAAAATAGAATTATAATTTTTTTATAAAGAAACAAGTAGATAGAATAGAAAAAAGAAAGCTAGTGTTAGTTTTTAAAGAAAAACTAGCAGTTAGAGAATAAATATGCAATTGACAGAGGGTCAAGGGTGTGTTTTTTTAAAATAAAAAGACGACAGATAGATAAAATAGAATTAGAATAGAGAGTGCTAGAGTTAGAGGGTTAAATAAAAATGGAAGAGATGTGTTTTTACCCGTTTCTTGAAGATGGCTAATGATTCAGCTGCTCGGATTGAGTTGGGTAGGTCATTCCACCAGGTGGGAACAGTTAGTGAAAAAGTCCATGAAAGTGATTTTGTGCCCCTTTGGGATGGCACAATAATGCGTCGTTCACTTGCAGAAAGCAAGCTTCAAGAGGGCACATAGGTCTGAATTACTGAATTTAGGTAAAGGGGTGCAGAGCCAGAGGTGGTTTTGTAGGCAAACATTAATGCCTTGAATTTGATGCGAGCAGCTATTGGTAGCCAGTGCAAATTGATGAACAGAGGCGTTCTTTTTGGCTCATTAAAGATTAATCTTGAAGCGGCATTTTGGATTAATTGTAGAGGTTTGATGGAATTGGCTGGAAGACCTGCCAAAAGAGCATTGCAATAGTCAAGTCTGGACAGAACAAGAACTTGAACAAGGAGTTGTGTTGCATGTTCCGAAAGAAAGGGCCTGATCTTCCTAATATTGTATAAAGCAAATCTGCAGGACAGAGCAGTTTTAGCAATGTGGTCTGAGAAATTCAGCTTATCATCAATCATAACTCCAAGGTTTCTGGCTGTTTTTGAAGGAGTTATGGTTGATGAGCCTAACTGGAAGGTGAAATTGTGATGAAGTGAGGGTGTTTGCTGAAACTACAAGCAGTTCTGTCTTAGCTAGGTTGAGTTGAAGGTGATGGTCCTTCATCCAGCAAGAAATGTCTGTTAGACATGCTGAGATGCGAGCAGCTATCGTTGGATCATCAGGATGGAATGAGAGGTAGAGTTAAGTGTCATCAGCATAGCAATGATATGAAAAGCCATGTTTCTGAATGACAGAACCAAGTGATGTCATGTAGACAGAGAAGAGAAGTGGTCCAAGGACTGAGCCCTGAGGCACCCCAGTAGCTGTTGCGACTTGGATACTTCACCTCTCCAAGATACCTTGAAAGACCTATCTGAGAGGTAAGACCCAAACCACTGGAGTGTGGTTCCTGAGATGCCCTTTCTCAATAGGGTTGACAGGAGGATCTGGTGGTTGACCGTATCAAAAGCAGTGGAGAGATCCAGCGAGATAAGTAACAAAGACTTGGAAGGTGCTCTTGCAAGTCTTAGGGCTTCAACAACTGAAAGCAAGGCAGTTTCGGTCGAATGTCCACTTCTGAAGCCAGACTGGTTGCTGTCCAGGAGGTTGTTCTGTGAGAAAAAGGCAGAGACTTGGTTGAACACAACTCGTTCAAGTGTTTTTGCAATGAAAGATAGAGGGGATCTATAGTTCTCTAAAGACTTTTTTTTTTTTTCCTCTAGACTTTTGTGAAAAAATAACACTCTTTCAGCTGCTGGTGAGTCACCCTGTAAAATCAGTCTCTTTTATGAACTATAACTGTGGTAAAAACCTGTGTGGTCTTGATAAATTTTTCATATGCTTAAAAAACTGCGAATAGGAGAGACGCTTTGGGTTTTGCAGTAGGCCTCACAGCGTCCAGCACCGAAGAGTGCAGCAGATGGCTAGTGGTGCATATTTAATGCAAAACCTGAATAACGTCTGAATTAAAGATTGTCTGCAGCGCTTTGCTCCAATTGGTGAACACTGGGCATGGCAAATGTTTTCTTCAAAAGCTGATCTTCAGACATGTCTGAGGAGCATGAGTTCTCAGTGTTGGGGAGTAGCTAACTACAAGTAGTGACACTACTAACGTAACTACATTTTTCAGTAGCTTGACAGTAGCTCGGCTACTTTTAAAACAATGTAGCTTTTCCTGTAGCTAACTACTTTTTCCGGCAAATAAAAAAGTAGTTAGCTACATTTTAAATCACAAATTGCAATTTTAACCAGGAAGATCGCAATTAGATTATTTTCCCCAAATCATACCTGTTAGTGCTTTCCCTGTCAGAGCCACATGTGAGCAGTTGTTCAGAATTCAGTATGTCTTGCCATAATGCAGCCATCTATTACATAGTAGTTTTGAAAAAATGCTTTTGTGTGCTTAAGTTACTAAAACAATAGTCTTTGATGTGATAATTGTATAGCATTGTTGTTAAAAATATCAAATATTTTACGTAAAATATTACTCATGAACGCTTATTCAGTTATTTGTAATATACGTTGTTGTGGAAAAAAGTAGTTTCAATGTAGCTACTTTTTGGTAGCAACTTGTAGTGTAGCTAGCTACTTTTTCAGAAGGGTAGCTTGACTGTAGCTTAACTACTTTAACTTATGAGTAGCTTGTAGCTTATCAAGCTACAGTTTCAGAGTAGCTTCCCCAACACTGTGAGTTCTTCTACCATTCAGGAAGAGGTTCAGTCACTCACTGTGAAGCGTTTGGTCTGAGTTGAGTTCATGTGACAGACTACATAATGTGAAAAGGCCATGTGGTCGAGTTGTTTTCGTTACTATATGTGTCAAACCTAAAAAATATTTCTGTTCAGTGTTTTTTAATGCAAATCTGATCTGCAAAAACAGACTGTATATGCTCTTATAGATATCTGCATGAAAAAAAAAAAATGTAACAATGTACAGTGGCCCAGTAGTGCACAACACAACCAAATCTCCACAACGCAACTCATAGGACTAATTTCGTTGTGTCGTGGAGATTTTGTTGTGTTATGCACTACTGGGCCACCATACCAAATATCTCTTAGATAGTAATCTGCAGGTTTGTTTCCTGAAAAATGACTCCAGTGATCTCACGTTTCAGCTACTGTAGAGTTTCAGAAATTTCTCAAAATGTGCTCAGATTTGCTAAGATGATTTCTAATCAAATTCTTGCGATATCAAACAATTTGCACTGCTATCCACATTCATTTTATAGCCCTATAGTTTAAGATTTTTTTTGCTTTTGCTTTTATTATTATTACTAAACTATTTACATTGATATTATTTAATATAAATATAAAATTACTTTAAAAATTGGATTTATTGTTACTTTCAGATTTGCAGTATGTTTTCCCATTTGCACTTCTCAGTGTCATTTTAGTATTATATATATAATATGATACCTTATATTTATTAATATTTTTATTTGTTTTTTTAATATTTATATTAATTTGATTAATGTTTAATACTTTAATAAATTTAGAAATTTTTAAAACAAGTATTTTTGTTTTATTTTCAGATTGTTTGTCAGTTAAGTATTACTTACATACTATTATATGTATTAATATTTTTATATAATATATTTTTACATAATTTTAAATATTTGTTATCAGGTTTGTGTATATATATATATATGTATATAGAGAGAGAGAGTCTAGTTTTAATTTTAGGTTTAGTAATTTTATGTGCTTTTGTAATTTTTATTTATATTTTTCATTAGTTATTTTTTTCATTTATATTTAGCTTTAATTTATTAATTTCTTTCAGGGTTTTTTTTTGGTAATTTTAGTACTTATACTTTAGTACTTATAATTTCGCTTAGTTGCCAAGGCAACTTTTAAAATGTTCTTTTCTTTAAGTTTTTCATCTAATATTTATACTTTCTTTGGATTAACAGAAATGATTTATAATAATTTGAGTTAACAATAACAACACTTGAAATAAAGTTGCTATTTACATGATACAAAGCATAAATAAGAACTCCAGAAAAGTCTTGCGCTAAAGCTCACCTTGCGTCATGCACTACAAAAGATACCAAGTCATGATTTGAAGGCACATTTCGAATGTAAAAGGCTGTAGCCCGAACACATCCTTCTCTATATTTCACATGCTGTAATGATATGCAGAATTTTGTGCTTGTATTCATCACCCTCTGGGTATTCAATAATCTAATATTACAATTGGTCATGGCGAATGCTAATGATATTGATAGCAGATGGCAGCTGGTGAAGCTAAACCCACACCACCCCACTGTGCATTCATATTACTCTTTTGATGAGCAGGTGCTCTCGTACCCGACAACACGCTTCGCACACAGTTCTACAGATTATTCATTTTTCGCCACATGGTCCGCAATATTCTTAGTTTCCTAAAGAAATGGAATACAAGAACATTCAAATCTGTTTTCAGCACGGTTTTAATATTAAAACACATCGATAACCACAATTCTAAAAGTGAAAAACACCCAAGGCTGTGCATTACCACGATTTTACCATGGTTCAGGGGGTTTTAAAGCCATTTCCTGTGGTAAAACGCGCAGCTTGTGGTGGTGTATCGCTTTAATCGAATAAACCTTCGTCCTCAGAACTGTCTGGAAAGCTCAGAAAAGAGTTTCACATCAAACGACCAACTTGGAGAAGAAAAGCAAAGATAATGGAACACTTAATCATCTATGACAGCTTTGAGCTTAAAATGTTTATGATACATAAAGACAGACTATTAAGGCATGAGTGACTTCTCCTGATGACTAACAGATGGTATTAATGCTAATAGGAGCTGCATATAGGCAAGAGCACTGTCATTTTCTGCTTTCCAGATGCAAGATGATCTGAATTTGGTCAACCATACAGGAAAGACTGCATAATGGAGCGCTTTGAACAACATTTATGGACGGACATGCACATCTATTTCCACAATGAGGCAACCATCATCGAGTTTTTGACATTTTATTGTTCTTCTCCGAGCTCAGAGAAGGTACACCAAGTGAAATGAGTTCAGCAGAAACGAGCATTGATTTCCCATGCTGGTTGAATATTAAATATGGCTCAGATAATAAAGGATTGTCCCAGCATGGATCATTAATGAGTTGTGCTGGATGGAGCACATGCTCTTGGTTTGGAGTGAATCGTGGGGTGGAGAAGTCAATGACAACATGTTTCCTGCGCTAACAGGATTACGGCACAATAATGCGACTTCGTATCTATGTGTTTCATGGTTCCGTCTGTCTTTGTATCTCCTCTTCTGTTGTTGTTTGTCTCTAAATGCATGTTTCTGGTTTTTAAAGGAATAGTTCCAAAACGGAATATTCTGTCATTATCCGCTTTCTTCTTTGGAACACAAAAGGAGAAATTTAGAATGTTCAAACTCATTTTTTCGATGCAATGAAAGTATTTCAATAAATTACAACTTACATTTACTGTGTTCCTTCAAGAGACTTGGAATATAGTGCATGAGTCATAAGGACTATTTTTACGATGATTTTAAGGTGCATCTTCTGGTTCTCTGATTCCCATCCACTTTCAATGTATGTACAAATGGGTGACTAAATGATGACGGATGTTCATTTTAGAGTGAATTATCCCTTCAAATCAAGCTCTTAGTAACAGGGTTATAGTTAAATCCAAAGTTCTGTCATGAAACTCTAGACGGCGCAGGCTGATAGGTTCGATATAATCACATCATTATTCACATGGCCCAGCTGACTGGTTTTCTGTTCGTATCAGCAGCCAATGTGCTTGCTGCTCAACATTCAAATACTTGGTTAGTGCTTGCCATAGCAGTTGCAGTGTGCTTCAGAAACCCTTCTCCTTCCCCAGCTCCACCTGTACAGATCTGCTATGGGGTAATGTCATGCATGTTAAATATGGGGGTTATTTCATATATGTTATATGTGCTGCAGCAGTATTTCTTACATACTCACTGCAGCATGTCAGTTGATGTACTGGCAGTAATACTTGCAGCAGCATAGCAGATCTATTCCGCCAAGACCAAACACATTAAAATCAGCATGTATACTACCATGCTAAACTCTGAGTTGTCATGACAGAACTAAAACTGAAACCATAAAACAATTTTTGTTATGTGAAATAAATATTAAAAACTTATTTTATTTCAGATAGTTGTAAACTAGAAAAATAATTCTAGTGAAACTGAAAAAATGACGACAACTATATAGACACTTAAAAAACAACTAATAAAAAAAAATTACTAAAACTTTAACTACAATTGAAATGAAAACAGAAAATATAAAAATTAAAAACTATAATATTATCTCAATATATCTGCTTAGTAGTTAAAGTAAAGCTAAAACTATTAAAAATCATTTTCAATAACTGAAACAAAGCTGAAATATAAATATTACATGGAAAACAAAGAACTGAAATGAAAATTGAATTGAAAAGTTGAAGTATACTTACTGAAATAACATATTACTGAAATAACACTGCTAGGAAGTGCAAATGGCAAAACAAACAGCAAATGTAAAAGCAAAACAACAAATCTGAAACACAGAGCTGTCAGAAGTCCACCAGAACTGGATCACATGTATGGAGGATACAAAACCTGCTGAAAAGAAATACACTAAAACTTGTGATGACTAAATGCTGCATTCTACAAAGTTTCAAAGTGAAGCGTGTTATTTTTCATTGTTAAAATGCATCCTACTTTCCCAGTTAAATGTGCACATATAAGTAATTTATTGGTTGAATTCCCTGGCCTAACCATAACACCATAACCATCTTTTCCCACTGAAACATATAAACTGCAAAAAATATCATACTATAAAGTGGTTTTACTAGAACCTGCTTTCTATAGACCTTTGTCCATTTTTCCTGAACAATGGATGATCAGGAGAGTTTGGAGGAGGAAACCTGTTAGGAAACAGTCATAAAGTCCCATTTGGTGCCACAGAAATGATAAAGCACACTTTACCTTTAACTTTACTCATTTGTCACCTTATGATTCCTGTTGAACTTTCTCTCTGTGTTTGAGTCACATGACATCTTTAGCAAGCGACGGCCACTAGACTGATAAACTTCAAACATAATAACAGCTTCCTGCCCATTACACACCAATAATGGTTTGCTTACTATCTATAGAGTGTTGTAATTTTCTATGATCTTCATAATATCAGCTTTTAAATGAGCTTTTATGACTCCATTGTGCTGCTTCTCATAGTTTTAATGCCGTTTACTTTCCAGCAAAGTTTTGTTTGTTTATATTGTGTTTTCCTCAGATTTATTCGTGATTTATGGTGTTGTTGTAATTAGACCGTGGATTGCGCTGGTGGTTTATGGAAGGAATCACTTTATGTCCTATTATAAATCAGACACATTTATGAAGCGCTCTCAATTAACTACAGACCTCTGTATTAGTGAAAAGCATGTTTTGATGTGCCTTACTGAGATTCAAGCCTCAATTTGAGTTCATCTCGCAAATAAAAGCTAGCCGATAGACTGGAGCTTGAAGCGTTGAAAGATTGTTACACAAATGCAATGAGAAAAGACTGTTCAGATGAAAGTGACGATGAAATCGTGGCACATTTTGGTTGGTTTTCTCTGTAATTTCTGCACAAAAAGCCTACGGCGCCAGTGATCAATGTGCTTTTTGTACTCAAACACAAAACAGTTATGCTGCAATCAATATCGTAAAGCATACGTGCCACCAACAACATCACTATACTAATGTGTGACTGATATGTAATTTAAAGGACTTTCTTTTCTTGTAGTGATGATCTACATTGACTTTTACAAGTTAGTTGCAAAAGGCTGCAAAGAAGCTACTGGTGAGGTCTTGCTCTTTTTGACCTATGAATATTATAAAGTACCTGGTTTTTATAGACTTGTATCCGTTTTCTTCTGAACAATGGAAGATGAGCAGTGGTTGGAGGAGGAAACCTGTCAGGAAACAATCAAAAAATCCCATTTGGTTATGCAGAAATTATACAGTACACTACGCTTCCCATTACTTACTTGTCACCTCATGATTCCTGTTTCTCATGATCAATGATTTATTTTGACTTTTACAAGTTATTTGCAAAAGGTTACAAAGAAGCTACTTATGAGGTCTTGTTTTTTTTTCTTCTTCATGTATATTTATGTGGGTGCAAACAGAAATGTTTACTAATGTGAATGCTCTAAATGAAGTCAGACGCTTTTAAAGTAAACTCATGAAAATGTATTAATCCTGCACTCTACTTAAATATGCATCTTTTTTTTTTAAAGCATTTCAGTCAACTTCAGGCTTATATTAGACTTTTATCCCATGCATCTACATATGATTCTAAAGTGAACTAAACTCATAAATTCAGTTTTCAAAGATGTGGAAAAAGACCATAAACTTACAGGACATTTTCAATGTTGCATTGGGTAAAAATCTAATATAAGCCTGAGGAAGGACCGAAACATTGTTTAAAGATTAAAATAAAAGATTTTATGATGAAATTAAAGTACAAAAACTATAATAGGTAGATTATTACATCTGTCCGAATTCAGTTTATTTTTTAAAGAGTCTGACTTCATTTAGAGCATTCACATTAATCAACATTTTTATATTTTATGGAAGCCTGTTTCTACCACTGACTAAAAAGTAAAAATGGTAATTGCAAGTTTTAATCTCACAATTCAGACTTTTTTTTTTGACAGTTCTGAAATAATATCACAATTCTACCTATGAGGATTTTTTTTGTTTTACTGAATATTATGGAAGCCTGTTTCCCCACTGAATAAAATATAAAAAAGGTAATTGTGACCTTTTCTCTCACAATTCTGACTTTTTTCTTGCAATTGCGAGTTTACTTCTCTCAATTTTGAATTTTTTTCTCAGAATTCTGAATACACAGTTCATATATATATTAACTTTATAACTCACAATTGCATCTTATAAAGTCAAAATTGCAAGTTATAAACTCTCAATTCTGAGAAAAAAAGTCACAATTATGAGGGGAAAAAAGTCAGAATTGCAAGATAAATCTCTTTATATTTTAGACTTTATATTTTGCAATTGTGACTTTTTTCTCAGAATTGTTTCTATCTCGCAAAATTAACATGAACATATCAGAATTGTGAGATAAAAAGTCGCAATTTCCTTTATATTTTTATTCAGTTGGGAAACGGGCTTCCATAATATTCAGTCAAAATGAGCAAGACTTCATAGGTAGATGCTTTGCCTATGAACTTCTATGAACTATGTACAACTTTGAACTTGTAAAGGTGAATGTAGATCATCACTCCAAAAATAAGTAAAGTCCAGATGTCTGGTTTATATGAAGGTACAGTGAGAGTTAACCAGCACCAAATATAGTTAATTTAACCACCACAAAAAAACAAACGGTTAAATGAAGAAAAAAGGAAATCCTGAAACACCTCCCAGACTGGATTTGAAAGACTAAATGGCTCCTGTTGGTTCGTGAAGGGCTCGGCGTGAGCTGATGACTTGTGCTGGTGGAAAAGAACAGAGAAACAGCTCGACATCAGAAATCTGCCGTTTCCTCATTTCCCGTGTGTGACGGAGAAGCGCGTCTCTCCCTCATTGTACCTTCCAGCACACATCTCTGGAACCTGATGCTCCGCGTTCCTCCATTAATCCCCCTCTGTCGGATCCCGGCCAGGTAATTACTGTTTAAAAATATTTCAGCCCATTCTTTTGCCTGCAGAGGAAAAACGGGAACAAAGACAACACAGTTATAAACAACGACAAAGGCCTGCTTTAAATTCACACGCCTTTCTTCCAACGGAATTGGTGGCTTTGTTTCCACAATGTACAAGGTGTCTGAAACAGAAATCTTTGGCTATTTCATATTCAAATGTGGCAGTCACGCTCTAGTTTTCTACGCACAGAAGTTAGGTCTGTTTCATTGTGATGAGGCGAAAGCGCACACGTGCTGCCTTCCAAACAGGCTTGCTCTATTAGTGCCTTCAAACAAAGCCTGAAACTGCTCACATATATCCGTTTTAACTCAGAGATGTGTCTCTAACCTCACTATACACGCATGGCACTTTCTATGTACACATGCTACAGTTTGGTGTCCCGCTACTGTCATTAAAGCATATGATGCATAAATCCAGTGTTAGATAAACTATGAGCTAACGTAAGTTTAGCTTACATGACAAAGAACATTTACACATTTACATTTACACAAATTAAATTTTTAGTTTTAGTTTTTTTCCCCTATCTTTAAGGTCTTGACCCTCTTGACTGTATCCAACAATTAAACTCATACATCATGAATCTGTTGAAAAAAACTTTATATTTACCTTATGCCTCACATTACTGTACATTACATTTATCCTACATTTATAAGAAATATAAAAAAATTATATATATATATATATATATATATATATATATATATACATCATACATTTTATAGTTGAAAAACAATTTTATACAAAAAAGAATCAAATTTAGCTTACATCCTACAACTGTGCACAACCCTGTTACAAAATACTAAAGTTACTAAATCATAATAAAAATAATCTAACCATATCCAATAACCTAACCTAAATATATGTTGTGTGTGTGTGTGTGTGTGTGTGTGTATATATATATATAAATAAAATAATAATAAAGTATGTGTAACTATATCTGTATTTTATCTATCTATCTATATAAACATAAAATGCATATGTTCTATGTATGTGTATTAATTTCTCTGTTTTAATATGACAACATTTCCTGAAGGTAGCTCATCATGCAGGAAAAAAAAAAAAAAAAAGATTTAGACCTATTTTGTAGCCCATTCTTGCACAGTGCCACATACTCACCCGTTTTCTCCTCTACAATCCCTCAGTGAAGCATTTCTCCATGGACTCTAATACCAAACACACAAAAGGTCTTCTGTTAGAATCAGCCTCTTGGCCGATGAGGATAAATGTAGGTGACATGGAATAATGAAGACTCGGTCGAGGGCCGTACCAGCAGTGCAGTTTAAGAGTCGCCTCAAATGTGATTAGTGTAATTAGGGCCTTATGACCTGTTGTGCCACCACATAACAGCATAAAATCAGATGACCGTTTGATATCACCCACAAATTACATCGCTTTGACAATCTTCAAAAGCAGTGCCGTTTCAGGCAATCAAATGTACACCCATAAAATAATAATTGTGTTTTTTATTTTTTATTAGAGCCTTCATTAATATACCATTAACAGCCTTTTGATATTTTTCTACGTAGGCAGTATTTTATTGCATCATTTTTAATATAGAAATTCTTGCTAATCAGCAAAAGATACCGAAACGTTTAAAGCAAGCATGGCATTAATTTAATGCTAATTAATTTCATTTGTAATTAATTGAATGTGATCATAGCAATCCTTCTGTTGACAAGCTCTTTTCTTCAGCTGTCTTAAAGGTTCAATCGTGGGTTTTTCATATCGCTCAAAACACCCACTCACACCGTAAACACTAAAAACCTGCCAACGTTCATGCGAATTCTCCATAATCAGTTGAATCATATCAAGTCATTGTTATTTTTTCATTATGCACTGTCCATTAAGTTGAAGTTAACTTCAAAGTTTCCTGCATTACGCAACACACTATGCAATGCAGTGCTTTAGGGAGGCAACACATTCAAAGATATGGTGACCAGCATGATATTTCTGGTATTTTGGAGCCGGTGTCTTATTGCTGAGTGATCGTTCCGCTCATTTGAGCGCGCCTGGCTTGTGTCAGTGACCCTGATGGTTAATGCTCAGCAGCTCAGGTGTGCTGATGCTGACAGGTAGTGTTCACGCCGCAGCGCACGCTCAGGGGAAATCAAGCTCGCGCTCCAAATGAGTCTGTTTACTGCACGAGGGAAAACAAACAGGCCGCGTGCTCATCAGCATCACAGTTATAGGACGTACAAACAGGCCCTACTTTTACTACTACAGCAGCGGCGTTTAATGCATACTAATCATGCACCGTTTCACCGCCAACTTCTGACGAGTCTGTAGAAATACGAGATAAAAAGGCAAACAAACGCAGGCAGGCGGGTTGATGCAATGCTCAGACACATAATGCATTAACTATTGTTCATAATGGATGGTTATTTCAGATGGTATGGTATCCTAAGTAAGTGGGTCATATGTAAGATAACTTACTGAAAGATGGAAAGTATGGGAAAAATAAAAAGGAAATGTCTGTATAATAATAATAAATTAAGTAAAATAAAAAATGCAAAAAATAAAGGACAAAAAAGACTGAAAATGCAGACATCAACATGGAAAACAAGAAGGTAAAACTACAATAAATAAATAAAAAAAATTTCAAAATAAAATAAAACTACTGTTTTTTGTTGTCATGTTCAGAAAAAAAAAAATGCCATTATCAGCTTTTTATTGTCGCAAAAAATTACTTCCATTATTTTTTATTATAAAAGCAATTATGGGTCTCATTAAACTTGACCAACATTGTTGTCTAATCTGTTTCTATTACTTTATTAATCATGAATATGTGTGTGAGTATTTTATCATTATATATGCATTTTAATATTATTCAAAATAATTACAATTATTAATAAAGATGAATAAAGATTATTTTGCTTGAAAAGGCAACTGAAGGTTTCAATAAACCTTAACTTAACTGTTATATAGTAATACTGATTCTAATCTATTTCTACAAATATTAAATCATAAATATTGAGCATCACTGTACACTGCATATTTCATGCACCAGGACTAGTTGCACAAGACTAGTTAACACCCATCGTTTCATCATCAAAAATCACTCTGCATATCTCTTCGAGGTTTAACACCTGAGCAAAGGCGGAAAGGCAGCATAGCAAATGACAACGTCTACCAGATTTCTCACAACACCCGCAAACACACATATTAATAAGCTCATAATTATATTACACTTCTCCAAATCGAGTCCCTCAAGCTGTTAGTTAAACAGAGAATATGCCAAACACGTTCAAAGCCAAATTAGGACAGAAAAAAAGACTAAATACGCCAAATGTAACAATGACTAACTAATGCCTCAAAGATGCAGCTGAAATAGAGAAATGATTGTATCGTTCATCCTGGTTATGTTTGGAAAGCGTACTACTATGCTACAATTCATGCATTAATATATCAGCAATTGTCATTATTTTTGATTGGACTATATAGAATTGGATCAAAAGTGTGACAAGTATGCATACTGCTTTTTAAATTCTGATGCTTTTCAAATTAGTAAGCAAGTATCTCATTCCAAACACAGCCAGTGTTGACCTTTAACCTCAGGAAGTTCTTGTCTCCTCAGAGAACATGTGCAGGAAGTTTGTCTCTCTACCTCGGGGCAATAACACATCATTCCTCTCTCAGTGTGAGCACTTAAAACAAACTTAAAACATGGAAATGACTTATTGCACCTCGAGGGTACATTTCTAGCTTTGTGTACTCCCACATAAATGAAACCGATTTAGCCAAATTACTCACTACTCCATTTCAACTTTAAAACTTTTGGCGGCACTATTGACAATTACTGCAGCATTGTTCCTCTCAGCTTCCACCAGAGTTTGGAAATGCAAGTACCTCTTGGCTGTTTTTGCTTTTAAACGGTTGTGCTGTTGTGAGTTGAGCACTTCAGTAACTCGATTGTGACATTAGGGGGTGCTGGAATTCTTCTGGACGGGAACGTCAACGCTTCTCCGAGATCCATCCCACTTTTCCATGTCAGTCGGAAGAGAAACTTTTCAAGCGCCTACCTGAGAAAAGAAAATTACGAATTTAGAGGACAACATCTGAGGGACCAACTTTAGTTGGTAATTGTGTGCATTGTAAAAGTAGCACTTTTGAAATGCAGCCTTTTTAAGAAATAATCAAATATGCATACATACATGTGCATTCATTTTCTATTGTATTATATGCTGAAAATTACATATGATAACATATCCATTTCTTTTACTGAATAAAAACTTTTAGAAACAGCCGTCATGTATAATGCATTAGAAAGGTATTCATAATGTGCATTGTAATTATTATACCTTTACAATGCTAACTGTAACCAAAGTTACAATGCATTATAATATTTGAAGGTTTGTTTGTTGTGTTTTAATGCATTACAACTGTGCATTCAAGAGACCATACAATGCATTATAAGGTGCAATACAAAGCATAATTGATGCATTAAAACTTTTTATAATGCATTACATATCAAGGCTGTAAGTGATACCAAACTTTTAATTATTTATCTTTTTTTTTTTTTTTTTTTTTGCAAATTATTTTTTTTATATGCAATTAAATATAGAAACTTTATCATTCTTCAGAACTATTAACACTGTCCCACAAATCAGCGTTTTCACCAAACGTTCCCCCCAAAAATGCCGCCGCTCATGAATTATTGAAAAAGAACACATTTCCTCTTGTTTACCCATATACACATATGTATAAAATATCATTTATTCTAATAGGGTCTATAAATCAATAGTATTGTCAGCGAATGAGAGATAAGTGAGGTTATTGTGGGACGAGGCCAGCTGGTGGTAATAATTTAATGAAGTTTTACAGGCGCTATAAAGGCAGGAAGCAGATGTGGCATTAAGGATTATAAAGTTGGTAAAACTTTTAACAAGTGAGATGGATTTCAACGGTACAACAGCAGAAGTGCAGAACCGAGGGAAAAAACGGTGAATTTACACATCCTTCAATTGCAAAGCTATCAATCACACGCGTGTTATTCCTCTGGGAGAATCTTTACATGCATATTTATTAGCTCAACATGCTAATTCCCGCTGCTCCGGGCCCCACCGCTGCGGCGCCAAGCCTGTTTATGACTCATAATTGTTGATATCCTTTGATATATTTCTCTCAACTAAGACATCATTTGCTTTTTGTGGTTTTAAGTCAATGAGGCACAATGACCCAGGCTTTCAATTCAAATTTACAGTTCAACATCTATTAAGAGCAAGTCAATGCCTCCAGTGGGGGATCGTCACAGTGCAAAAGTGCTATTGTGTCGGGCTTTGTTGCTCAAACTTTTAAAAAAAACAAAACAAGTTATATAATTATCAGAGAAATAACAACAGCTGGATGAAATGCTATGCACTGGAGACCAAGAACTATATTTTAATGTCATAAGGAACCCTGTGTGCGCTATAGCTCTGGAAGTTAACAGAGGGGAAAAGTTTGTGCACGTTCAGAGCAGCATCGGCATGCGTTTCCACGGCAGATGTATTACAGAACGACAGGAGCAGAGATTTGACTCCCGCAGACACCTGCCGCCGAACGCACTCCTCCGGGGATCCAGCATCTGAGAAATGCAATTTGAGCATTTCAGAGCCACAGAGAAAAAACAAACACAGCGTTTGGGAGAGCGACAGAGCAAACACCAATACAGTTGACGCTGGACAAACATGTATTTGCGGGGAAAAATCATAAAAGGATCTGTTGTCTCACAGGTGTGGAATATGCAAGGACAAACTTGATTGGGGAAACACGAGGGACTTTCTCGGTTTTAGCATGATGATGAGTTGATTACATGCACCGTGAGCATGTTAACAGAGCTCAAGTGCTGCTAGGTCACACACGGGACGTTTACGCTAAAGATCGAGTCGAATCGCGCGAGGTCATGACCCTGGAAGCTTCCAAATGAACAAATAATGCTTTATTCTAATTTTTTATCATTTTTCTTTTCAATTTTAAAATCATTTATACATTTTACATGATAAAATAAATGGTTTTACCTTTTAATTTTTTATATTTATATTCATATTCAAACATCAAAAATGTCTATACATGTTTTATGAAAATATGAAATAAACAGTTTTAGGATTTATAACATTTGGAACAACAACAATCAATCAATATTTATTTAAAGTAAAATACTATCAAGTAAAAAAAAATCAGATTTTTACATTTTATACAATTTTTTTTTTTACCTATTCATTTTATATATTTATATTATTCAGAGTAAAACCTATTAAAATGTCTCAACTGTACAGGGTTCAAAAAGTCTTAGATCTGCTTTCTTTGCTGGAAACAGAGTTTTTATATTTTGAAAATGTTTAAAACAAAAACATGATTTTTTTTATCATTTTTCTTTTCAATTTTAAAATCATTTATACATTTTACATGATAAAATAAATAGCTTACCTTTTAATTTTTATATATTTATATTCATATTCAAAAATATCAAAAATGTCTATACATGCTGGAAATAAACAGTTTTAGGATTTATAACATTTGGAACAACAACAATCAATCAATATTTATTTATTTAAAGTAAAATACTATCAAGTAAAAAAAAATCTGATTTTTACATGTTATACAATTTTCTTTTTTACCTATTAATTTTATATATTTATATTATTCAAAGTAAAACCTATTAAAACGTCTCAACTGTACAGGGTTCAAAAAGTCTTAGATATGCTTTCTTTGCTGGAAACAAAGAGGTTTAAGATTTTGAAAATGTTTAAAACAAAAACAGCAACTTTGAAAACAAAGAAAACTTATAAAATAAAATAAAATATTTATTAAAAAAACTAATAATTTAATCTGATTTATATTTTATCATTAAAAATTGTTTTAAGTTTTCCTTTTATTTATATTCTTATTTAAACATTCAAAATCTATCTATCTATGCTGATGATTATAAGTTGTGCCATACGTTGTATTAAATAAGAAAAGAATGCAAAAAAGCATTCACACGAGCAGTCTCAAACTTTGGCATTTATTATTCATAAAAATACAGTCCGCATTTGATCACGGGTCGCTAGAATGCGTTTTAATGCTCTCTGATTGAGTCGCCTTTTTGTGTTGAGGTTAAGGAGTAATTAATCACAACATTTTTGACACTAAACATTACATAAAAATAAAAAGGCTGACAAGTTGTTTTACATAATCAAGTGTGCCGC
>JAFVLL020027176.1:0-14555 GCA_021397915.2 Tor tambroides | reverse complement strand
TCCTGTTGGCGTTCCTGATCCTTGCTGCTGTCTGGTGTCGTGAGTCCGTGTCCCGTGCTGGTGTTGCTGTGTTCCTCGTTCTGTGTCTGGATACATCACTCTTCACCTGTGGATCCGACTATCACCACCATTCATCTGTGTTGTCCATCAAGGTCCCTGTGCCACTCATCGCCATCGTGTCTCTGTGTTTCCCTGACTCTCTGGTTACAAATAAAGTAACTTATTCACTTGCAACTTGCTTCCTAATTATTTCTCATGATACCGATGTGAGGTCAGCATGTCAGATGCGAACCCCTACACTTCTCTCACTGCGCTTAATGTGATGGGGTTCTGTGCGATTGTAAGCCTGAGGACCTCTCTGCGAAGATCAATTGTGTTAACAAGTCATCCAATCAAATCCAAAAGGTTGATTCTGTATATGTAAGCACAGACGGCCCACACAGGGGAAGTTTGGGACCTGTGTTTTTCTTCCTGAAACAGCCAGGGAATTACAAAGTATCAGTGAACTTTGGCATGTAATATATCAAAAAGCATTCTGAGCATTTACCAAATAGCAGGACTCATTAAGCCGGCCTTCACATAAAAGCCTATAAATAAATTTAATCTCAAAACCATTTCTTATTCATTGGAAAATGGCAAGTAATTTATCTCTCCTTTTGTGTATCCCATGGATATTGTTTAATTTCAATAATGCTGACTTTATCTCTCTCAAGAAAGTGCTCATTATCGCAAAGTCGAGTTTTATGTGGAGTCGAGACACAAAACGAGGCACTTCTAAAACACGAGTCACATGAGTCAAGTACACACAGGCAAACTCCCAGGCGGATCTCTGGTTTTATTTCTTTGAAGCATTCAATTAAATTAGGTTTTTAAACCACGTTGAAGATATTTAAGCATTCTGGCCATACGGAATACAAACAAAATTATCTTTAAAAGAAGGGATGTTAATGAGCGTGGCCATATGCTGGTGCGTTGAAACTATGTGCCAAATCACAGAGTTCAGCTATGGATAATCAATGGCAAACTGCACTAAAAAAAAACCTTCAGTAATGCATAGGTGCCTTTGCTTAAGACTTGAGTAGATTGTTCCTCTCTGAATTATTTAATCGAAAGTTTAAAAAAGGCCATTTTAAAACTCTTGTAACCAGTAAAAGTCAGTAATCAGGCATTTGGTCTACATTCAAACTCCCCATTAGTTTCTTTCCGTAACAGCTGTGTTTCTTCAATGTTATTACAAAGTCAAACTTGCAGTCTTTAAGCAGCAGAAGTTCAAGGCTACCAACATCAAATGAAGGATAACTAAACAGAGCATATGCTATACATATAAAACTAGCAGTGCCACCTAGACTAAGTTATCAAAGACATACTGTTTGGAGATATTATAGACACCAAAATAAAACTCTACTGTATAGAGATGTGCGGCGTTAAAGAATAACACATAAAAATGTGCTCAAAGAAAATGTTATTTAAAAATTAAGAATCTAAAGGTTCTCAAAAGCCCTGGTGCCTTGATTTAACTGAGTGACATTCATCTTGTTATAATTTTTTTTTTTTTTTTTTTTATTTATATGCCAAAATGCATATAAATAACAATGAGACCGCCAGAGTTAAGAATAATAGACCGATTTGCATGGTAATGAATACAAATCATGGTAACACTTCAGCAGTGCCTGTCTACACTTTTAATATGTTAATTTGAACCTTTGGGATCAAGTAAATGTGTTATGTTTTTATGTCATTAAGTTTGTCACAAGAAATAAGAACACAGTGAACCCTCAGAGGTAAAACACAAGGGTACAAATTCATCAACGGAAAATGACAGATGTAGCTGTATTAATAAGTGAAATGCAGCTATCAAACTTCAGTCACCATAAACACAATTAATGACCCATGTAGATTATGCATTTGTCACAGGCGTCAGCATAATGGAGTTCATTTGTATTGTAAGTATACAGTTCTAGATGGGATAAACTATCTCTTCTGTGCTCTAGGGCAGTGCTTCTCAAATAGTGAGTAACAGTAGGTCTGTCTGTTCTTTATTCTGCCAATATATTGTTATTTCATAAATAAAGTTTTTATGTCCTAGATAAAACAGTGGCAAACACTTGGTGTAACACTTTAAAACCAATTTCAAACACAAATTAAAAAGGAAATTAAAAGCCAGGCTTGTTGTGAATGTGAAATTTCAGAAAACAAATTTTTGTATATATTTTTAGGCCATTCTCCTTACAGATTCACATCAAAGCCTCTGTAAAATAACTTTTGCATTCAAATCATCATTTTAAATCATGTCTGTTTCATGATGAAGTGACCCTTTTGTGAAAAATCGTGACCTGAGAGGTGAATGAACTACTGGGGAATAAGACAATAAAAACCTTAATATTTCTTCCATTGAATGAATGAGGGCTGTGAACCATTAATGCGTTCTTTTTGTGTCTGGATCCTTCAGAGGGCTCTTGATTTATATTATATATCACATAAAATACTCACATCATATATCATATGTGTCCTCATTGGGTTCTCATTTTATCTGTGCTTTAGAACACATAACAAAATCTGACATTCAAAATCTCATTCAATCTTAATGTTAAACCCACGATATTATTTCAGTTACAACACTTCCACATTATTAGAATAATTCTAATAATACTATTCTAGAATAAGACATTATAATGATGAATATATGAAGAATATATTAAACTACAATAAGCAACAATACATATAAATAAAAATAATTTTTTTTACAAACACACACTCACTATATATATATATATATATATATATATATATATATATATATTCATTTCACACCAGACTCAGCAAACTATTTTAATTGTGGAGTCCCATAATAGTGGTACACTGAAAGACACCAAGCTCATTCGTACTACATCATGTATGCCCAAGCTAAAGAATTTTTTTTTCTCCCCTCATGTATGACCATCACGTATTTATGACTGGTACTACCTAGAAATTGAAATTAGATCTACCTAGAAATTGAAAATTAAGAAACAAAGCCACTATGCATGTCTGTGTCATAGGATGAATTATAATAGGTGTAGAGAAGAAAAACGAAAAAAGACAAATCTAATACAATCTGTAATATTTTGCCCAACTCTCCAGGGATATCATACAGTAATCTGTTTTTTTTTTTTTTATCTCTCTGGTCTTGCACTTAAGGGGATTCATTTGCTCTCTCGGTCTCTTTCTCTGTCTACCTCAGTCAGTCTCTCTCATTATACTGAATGGCACGCTGTTCATCACCCCGACACTAATTTATTACAAAACCTTGAGGGAGGAGAGATAATCAAAGATATGGGTTTTGTAGGGATTGCTGCTTCTATCAAGTGAATGTAGCTCATGTGTTCGGGATGAAAGTTAGTTGCCATGCATTCAGCAGAGACCGCTGAAGTGATTTGTGGGAACTGCTTCGCTTTTATGCACACTGACTACTAAAAATGTATACTGAATACTCATGCAGGAAATAATGGACATGTCCAGGTAAATAATGTCTGGCCTTTTGATGTCGAAGCTGCTTTGCAGTGGATGTGAAAAACACTTTCTCACTCGATCAGAAAACAAGGATAAAGGTTGGACATTTGATTGAATCTGGGCTTTTGCCAGACAGGCTGTTTGTACAATTTTGGTCTACCTTGTCTTCCCTTTCTGTTTGTTTGCAGTTGCAAATGAAGCTGTTTTGGTGTTTTTTATCACTCTACCACACTTCCTCCCTTTAACCTTGACAATAGGGTTGCCACAGTCACAAAATTTTGCCTTAGAATTATTAGTTGTACAAATCAATTTAATTAGGAATAGTCATTTAATTATATATGTATGTACTTTCAGTAAAACTAAACCAGAACTTTTTTGTGTTCACAATGAATGTTTAGTCAAAATTATATTCCCACTAGTGTGGTTATCGCCAATAACCGAGATCAAGTAAACCACAATACTATGTTAATAATACTTTTTTTTTTTCTTTGAGCAATGCTCTGTTTGCTTTTTAGTGTTTTATTAGACCATTCCCAAAGTGACTATACATTATTCACATTCTGGTACCTTTGTAGTTGATCTTGAAGCCTATAGATCCCACGCTTTCATCAGACTGGAGGTGAAGCCACATCTGATGGGTCATGCTAACAATGAGGTCGGGAACAAAGCTGCCTGTCAGACTGATGAGAAGAGAGACACACAAACAAAACAGAAGCACATCATACTGAATGTACAATTGCAGACAAAAGGTTAAGCACACCTACTCATTACTTATTGCTATTTTGCGTAGTTGTCGAAACTATTCGTTTTATTATAATTTATATGATGCACCATATATTTCAATGCTTTAGCAGTGATTTCTTTCATAAAACAGTTTTGTAAAATTCATTTGTAGGCACCATTTTTATTTGTCTACAAAATGTCTTCAAAACCTCAGATGCCAAATATTTGACTGGCATTGTATGGGTACATACTAGTAACTAACTTCATGAAATGCGTTGTATCGTCGCTCTTCATAACGTAACACAAACACATCCTGAACTCCAAGGGTGGCAAAGGAGGACAACAAACATTTGAATTATTTCTGAAAACATAACATGGTTATTTACACTAGTAGGCTATTCAACACTCAGTTTTGTTCCTGGAATATCATTCCCATCAAATAAACACTGCCCAGAGCAATGAGACTGGTTGACAGGGATATTGTTTCAGGAACAGTACAGAATATCCTACTTGTGTAAATTATGTATCATCTTACCGTCCCAGACTGTGGATAAGAAACTCACACTTGCAAAATGGTTTTCGGGTCTCCTACTTCCCCTCCATCACCGATGGTTAGTGTGTCATAGCCCAGTTCTAGGTCAAACTCCTCAAAGTTAATCTGAATCACCTGTCGGCAGAAATGAGGCATAATGCTTAGTGATGTGTCAAATGAACTGAATTAAACTTTATGGCTCTTGCATAATTGAATCCTGTCAGCTGACTGAAACAGAAAGAGAGAGAAGACGGCCAAAACTCTTTACTGAATTTGGGACAGACTAAAGAAACTTCACCTTTATTAGAAGCTAAAAGATTCTAGAAAATGTACCTGAGTTTGCTTTGAGCGTTCAAGCATGATGAACATGCCTCTGCTTAACAAACATAATAAATTAAAATGAGAATTTTGTTTGTTTTTATATACACAAAACGTACTAGTTTTTATAGTGCTCAACAGAAGAATGTTATCATAACCCAACCAGTCAAGGTTATTATTATTATTATTATTAGTACTACATTAGAACCTTTACTACTTTTATTAGTACTACATTTTTAGCACTTATTGGTTAAACGGGACATATTTATTTATATAATAATAATTATATATATATATATATATATATATATATATATATATATATATATATATATATATATATATATATATATATATTTATATATATACACACACATATACATACACACATACAGTATCTCACAAAAGTGAGTACACCCCTCACATTTCAGCAACCATTTTGGTATATCTTCTCAAGGGACAATACTATAGAAATGAAACTTGGATATTTTTTAGAGTAGTCAATGTTCAGCTTGTATAGCAGTACACATTTATTGTATTCTAAAAATAACTCAACATACAGCCATTATTGGCAAAATAGCTGGCCACAAAAGTGAGTACACCCTAAGTGATAACAGCTATACTTTGTTTAACCATGCAAAGCCACATGTACTATTCATCATGTTCATGTTTTGTCTGCTTGACAGGACCATACAAATTTGTGTATCTAGTATTAGAGCAGTTAAAATTTGGTGCTTTGAGTATAATTGTCTCATACTGACCACTGGATGTTCAACATGGCACCTCATGGCAAAGGACTCTCTGAGGATTTGAGAATTAGAATTGTTGCTCTCCACAAAGATGGCCTAGGCTATAAAAAGTTCAGTAAAACCCTGAAACTGAGTTACAGTACAGTTTCCAGTGTCGGACAGAGGTTTTCCAAGACGGGTTCCACTCGGAACAGGCCTCGCAAGGGTCGATCAAAGAAGTTGAGTCCTCGTACTGTGCATCAGGTGTAGAAGATGGCTTCAAAAAGCAGATGCATGAGTGCTGCCAGCATTGCTTTAGAGGTTGCAGAAGTGGAAGGTCAGCTTGTCAGTGGTCAGACCATACACTGCACACTGCAACAAGTCAGTTTGCATGGCCGTCATCCCAGAAGGAAGCCTCTTCTGAAGCTGGCTCACAAGAAAGCCTGCAAACAGTCTGCTGAAGACAACCTGTCCAAGAGCATGAATTACTGGAACCATATCCTGTGGTCTGATGAGACTAAAGCCCTATTCGCACGGGATTAGTATTATCTGGGGACCATGTGTGATTTTGAAATTACCCCCCCACATCTGTATTTCGTGTGGTCCATTCGCACGGGATAAGCGAAGCCTGTGATTTTACTCGAATTTACTGATCTATCTCCCGGATCCCCGACAAGGTTTTGAGTCCCGTTCTCTATGGTCCAATTAGATGGATTTAAACAACAACAACAACAAAAAAAAAACTAATATAGTTTCGTGCACCTTGTCGCTTACATTTAACCAGGTTAAATAATATCTCAAGCTTTATGCTTGATTTATTTGTAACACATTAAACTCCTTTTCAGCTTTCTTCTGCAAATTGTATGGTGTAGCGATATGACAGCACCTAAATACTATCAACGCAGCTCCATTCTCAAATAAAAGAGGGATAAAAGGCACAAAGGGAAACAAAATGATATACGACCCGCCAAATTCTGGCCAAATCACAGAGATGCCGACTCGCACGGGATTAATATTATCACAGGACCTCGGTGTCTGGCGAAATATGGTAGGTCATTTATGGGGGAATTTTTACGTTACAAATTACAGACATGGCCGATTCGCACGGGATTAAGATCACAGACAACCTCCGCAATTATTACAAATGACTGGAGGTCACCAGGTAATACTAATCCCGTGCGAATAGGGCTTAAGATGAACTTGTTTGGCTCAGATGGTGTCCAGTATGTGTGGTGATGTCCTGGTGAGGAGTACCAAGAAAACTGTGTCTTGCCTACAGTCAAGCATGGTGGTGGTAGCATCATGGTCTGGGGCTGCATGAGTGCTGCTGGTACTGGGGAGCTGAGGTTCATTGAGGGAAACATGGATTCCAACATATACTGTGAAATTCTGAAGCAGAACATGATGCCCTCCCTTCAGACACTGGGCCAAACAGCAGTTTTCCAACATGATAATGACCCCAAACACACCGCCAAGATGACAACTGCCTTGCTGAGGAAGTTGAAGGTGAAGGTGATGGTGTGGCCAAGTATGTCTCCAGACCTGAACCGTATTGAGCACCTGTGGGGCATCCTCAAGCGAGAGATGGAGAAGCACCATGTGTCTAACATCCAGCAGCTCCATGATGTCATCATGGAGGAGTGGAAGATACAGCAAATAACTCAGAGGCAGCTCTGGTGAACTCCATGCCCAGGAGGATTAAGGCAGTGCAAGATATCAGTGGTGCCCCTACAAAATATTAACACTTTGGACACAATTTTGACACGTTCACTTAGGGTGTACTCATTTTTGTTGCCAGTTATTTAGACAACAATGTCTATATGTTGAGTTATTTTACTTTACTGCTATACAAGCTGCACATTGACTACTCTAAAATATATCCAAGTTTCATTTGTGCAGTATTGTCCCTTGAGAAAATATACTAATATTGTTGCTGAAATGTGAGGGGTGTACTCACTTTTGTGAGATACTAATATATATATATATATATATATATATATACACACACACACACATATTTCCCGCCTTTGTGCTTCCAGTGTTCTCTCTGTCATGTAGGAAACTGATCCTTATGAAAGAAAAAAAAAAAAAATCAATATAAAAAGGCAGACTAATTATATTATATTATATTATTATTATTATTATTATCATCATCATCATCATCATCATCATCATCATCATCATCAGATGATGTGGGCTCTAAAAACAAACAAAACAACAAACAAAACATAAGAAATTATTATTTTTATTTAGCAAGAATGTAATCATAACCCGACCAGTCAAGGTTATTATTATTACATTTTTTTTTTAGCAATTATTGATTAAACGGGACATTTTTACAGTTATTTCCCACCTTTGTGCTTCCAGCATTCTCTCTGTCCTGTGGGAAACTGATCCTTATGAAAAGTCAGACTAATTATACTCATTACACCAAGCACAATCAACTGATTCATTCAAATGTAGTAATTTGAACACTAGAGCATCTCTTGGATGACTGGGAGTTGGGAAAGGAGGATCAAGGCTTTAGAAACAGGGATTAGAGGTGTGGAAGAGCCACAAGCATATGGAGAGGCCTGAACTTTCTATATTGATTAACCCATTGAGAGGTACTGGGTGGAATTAGTTGCCATGGCAATGGGCTCTTCACCATAGCCGGGGCTTAGCAGGTATGGATGTATGAGAGCTACTTAGGACTGATGATTGATGCTCAGACAACATCTCGGCACAGATAATAAACTTGTTTTTCCATGTAACTGAATACAAAATACTCCAGAGTCCCTGTCTCACTAAAGGTCACCAAATAACAAATGCAGCGCTGCGGCAGAGATGCAGGATTTAACAGGATGAAATACTTGGGAATAAGACTTGAGATCTCTGGATATCTAATATTAAGGATACCAGCGTAAAAGAATCTATAAACCTGATCCCAGATCAGCCACGTGGCACATCAACACAGGAACTTGTATTCAGTGACTTGCCCTGCCTGCGGTTGTCATGGCGATTGGAGTCTTAAGCTAATGCTTTTGTTGGAGAGCGAGTGAGGTGCTGTGGCCAGAGTATTGAATTGCGAAGAAATAAGGTAATAGAGCAGAATTATGACTTTACAATGGAGCAGAGAGGCTGCATTTAACGATATACCGCACAGGCAGGTCTATTTCATCAAAAATGAAAATGCGTCAATCTGACGTGTGATTGTTTTAAAGGCTAATCCAGAATCACTAATTCAAACAGCATTCGGAAAACGAAGCTGGTTTGGCTTGATGCTGATCAAACAAGTGTAAGGGACAGCAGACCAGACACACACACACACACACACACCAAACCCACACACCAGCACAAGCTCACATGTATATATATATACACAATTATTGACTGTATAATAATATGTGTTCACATAAATGGGATTTTCTGGCTTATTGGTGACAGTGAATGTCACTGTGTCTCCATCTCTTAGAAAAACTACATCTGTCCCATTTTACATTTATGCATTTGACAGATGCTTTTATTCAAAACAATTTGCATTACAAGTAAGCAATTTGGCAGTTTGCATGTTTCCTGGGAATCAGAACCATAATCCATTGTTAAATTTTACCAAACTATATTATACTGAATAGAATAAAATAAAATAAAATAATAAAAATAAATAAAAATAAGTACAAAATAAATAACACAACAAGATAAAATAAAAACCATAAAATAAAATAACTAAAGAAACAAAAAAATAAAATAAAAATAATTAAAATAAAATAAATCCACTAAAATAATAAAATACAATAAAAAAATAATAAAATAAAATAAACTAAAACAAAAATAAGTAAAAAAAAAAAAAAAAATCTAAATTAAAATAAAATACAAAAACTGTAAAAAAAATAAAATAAAAATAAATAAAAAAACTAAAGAAATAATAATAAAAAAAACAACAACAACTAAAACTGAAAAAAAAAACCCAACTAAAAACTGTTTAGGGATGTAACAATTAACCGTGAGCCGGTTGAAAATCGATTAAAATGTGACGATTCAAATTGGTTGAGATGCCAAACAAATCACGATACAATTGCAGTAACGTTAGGAGTTTATATGAATGTATCTCTGAGGGGAACTGACTGTCTATAGAAAAGTTTACTTGATATTTTCTTTTCATCTTGCCTCCGAACGATGCATATTAAAGTAGTGTTCATAAGCGCAGCTCTGCTTTGTTTACAGCGGTAACCAAGGAAACACTATCATTGCTGTTCATAAGCGCCACCTGCTGGCAGAGAGTGAATTTGCATCTCATTCAGCCCATCTACTGTTTGTTCAGATGTTTTATGTAGTATAGTTTCACAAAACTAAAGTCAGATCATTCTGTTTTTGCTTCAGATTTTGAAATTATACTGTCTAATTTAGATTAAAAACTGCTCATGCTTCATGTATGCTGCATCTTTGTTTGGATCATGATTAAAATGCAATGGTTGCATCTAATTGTAAATAGAAAGACCACAGACAAAGCCTTAGTTTGTTTATATGAAGAGATTTCTTTTGTGTAACTTTTGATTTGGGGTTTGTTTTAAAATTTCAATTTAGTTTTGTTATATTTCAATTTCACAAAGAAACGTGCAGCAATAGCCTAATAAAAGGAGACCTTTTCATTTACTGTATAATGTCTTCAATCTCATATTGTTAAAAAAATCGTGAGAAAATCGAATCGTGAAATCAAAATCGTGAATTGAATCGAATTGTGAGTTGAGTGAATCGTTACATCCCTATTATTATTATTTAGCAAGGATGCAGGAAATCAATGTTACATACAGTAATGTCTTTTTTTTATAATAAGTGCTATTCTTTTTAATATTTATCATTCTTTCTAAGAATCCTGAATTGTTATTGATGATAATATTTCACTTGATTTTAACAGAAAACAGTTCTTTTAAATTCTGATAATATTTCATAGTATTACTGTTTTTAACTGTATTTTTGATCAAATAAACAGGCACTGGAGAAATCTTACCGACCACAAGCTTTTGAATTGTAGTATATGTGTAGTGGCAAAAAAAAGTATATATTATTGTTGGTTCAACATTCACATCTAATCACAAAGAATGGATATGCAAGTCCTCTAAACACACAAGCATGTAACAACACACACATACACAAGGGGATCTGATGTTTCCTCAAGGTGAAAACAGAAAACTGCCAGGATGTCAAGCTCCCATAGGAGTTTGTAGTGTCATTTCCCCGATTAAGTTCACAGAGATGGGATCTCTGGTTTCCCTAAGCCAAACTACTTCAACTGTTACACAAACCTGCTGGGATTTACTGCCAGCATGGACTCATGGCTGTAGTATCACCCAAGCATTTCACAGATGCAGTTTAAACACCAGAACGAGAGCACAAGCCATCATCTGACCACTGCTCGGAAAATGACAAGGTAGCTGCAAAGCAAAACGCCGAGTGCTGTACTTCAAATTCTGATTGTTGAGGTCAATACAAGAAGGAACTTTCAACGAGTGCATTATAGGCTAGTGATCAAAATAAATAAATGCTTTAGAATATAATAAACTCAATGTCAAAAGTATATGATTAATAGTAATGTTAATATTATTAATTATCAATTATTTTGAATTATTTTTATAAAACAGTTTTATAGATATAATTAATTTCACCATTAGAACCAGAACTAACAGCACATCAGTCAACTTGTGCCTGTCATATGAGAGACAATGTGTATTTTTCTTATTACTACCACTAATATATGTAATTTAATGATCATATTTCAATCCTATCGTGATTGCTGCTGTTTATTGCTGTAAATGCAATAAGCCACCTGAGGCTGTGTCCAACTGATTTTAAATTTGTGTTTGTGTTAAGGTAAAAAACAAACAAACATGTAAATCACTGTCATCTGTCATGGCTTATTGCTTTAGTTCAACACAGTGTTCGGTTTATTTTTCCTTGTCCTAGAAGCTTTATATACACAATGAATTTTCAATCATGTCACTCAAATGAGACTATTTCAGTAGTTTCACCTGGAGCAGAATTTCAGTACTATCATGTCAGCCCTCCAGCAGACGGCGAGCTGTCAAGTCAGGACCATGTCAAATGACAGTACTGATGAAATGTTACAGCCTCAAAATGACAGGTAAGTAATTCAGTTTATTCCAACAAAAGACATTTAGCAAGAAAATGTAGTTCAAAATCAAAAAACAGGAACTAGACTGAGTCTTTCCTCCGTTAGTCTGTATTCAAAGAAACAAATTCAACATTGGCTAAAACTTGGCTGAACTATTCGATGAAAATAATGATTTGAATATTTACATGATCACATGCAGTGACAACAGCGGCCTTTAAAATCCCAGATTAAATTTTCAGTTTCTCTTCAAAACATCAAAATGGGTCTGTTTTTGTTCCGGCTCCCAGAAGAACCGGAACACGCTATGAAGAATGATACATTTTCCTTTCATCGCTGATAGTGAAAAGCTATTAGTAAACCTTGAAAATGTTTTTTAAAGCCCCTGATGCAAGCGTGATGTAGGGACAGAATACATCCTGAAAAATGTACTTCTGGGTATCCCATTATTGACACAGATAAAAGGCATGATTGAAAAGATTATAAACAACTGTGCACCTACAATGCATTCCCTATGCATCTTTTTTTAATTATTATTTTATTTTGTTTATTAAACATTATATTAGCTTCTTCTACTGTTATACGAAAAAGAAAAGACAACTTGAACTGAACAGTCTCAACATGGATGAAGGGACATATGTTTCTGGCCATCGCGATCTGACCTTTGATGCTCCCTCTGAGGTTAATGCCCAATCTGGGCATCAATCTCCAACGAAAGGCCAATGGGGCGACGGCATTTTAGTTTCTGCTTGATAAATCAGGTCATGCTCCATTCAGAATGGATAAGTGAACTCCGAAAAACAACCACCTACAAATGCACAGGGTGATGTTTAATGCTGATTTCTCCTTTGAAACCAGAGAATGCAACTCAACAGCTGTAAATATGAACAAGGATGGACACAATTTGGGCCTTATTCATGAAACACAAGCCAATTGCTGTGTAAATGCCACATAAAATAATTTCTTTGTAATTTGTCCCACTGAATTCAATGCATGTACTGCATTTATGATCAAATTACACAGAAATTTGTTCTACTTGTGAAAAAGGTCCAATGCAACAGCTTTGATTCTATAAGCAGAGCTAGCAAATCCCTTGTTAAACCAGTGATCCGTGTATTATTTTCCATATCTCCATTTTAACAACCAACCAACCAAACAAAAACACATTGTATCCCACATTCTCACAATCCAAAGGCATCACAATGGAGTCTAAATTGAATTAAGCCTTAACACAATCCAAGTCACTCTTACCAAGGTTAAAGCACAGAGTGCAATATAAATAAATCGCCACCCTAAAATTGTCTGCCAAAAATAAGTGCGTAATAATGTTCCTAGGCTGTAAGAGACAATTAGCAATTTCTCACTTGAAACAGGGTGGTCTGCTGGTTGACCGAGCTCTATTTAAATCTCTAATAGATCTGATGTCCTGAAACACACCTTTGTGCTCCAAATGCATTTCTCTTCTGTAGATGAATGGCTTTTGCCACATGCTTTTTCTGTCATTTAGTGAAACCTACCAATTAATTGTACTTTCAGAAAAATGTTTTACAATTAGTACAAGGCTATAATTGCAACAAATGGCAATTGATTTTTTGAACAGGTAAAATGGGCACAAGTACATCAGACTTGGAACCAAAGGCAGAGGCTTGTTGTGCTAAGCGTAATATACTCATCCACATTTTACCTACTTAAAACACCAATTGCTGTTTGTTGCAATTATAGCCTTGTATTTCAGGTGCATTTCGTTTGGGCAAAACAATAGTTTAATATATTTGTATTTTACCAAAATTTTTGCTGTTTAATGATGTGCTTTATTTCATCTTGCTGTTTAAATTTACTGGAAAGCCTATAATAAACTGTTTAACGGCAAGTTCCCCCAGTGTGACAACATGCCCCATTAGCACAAAAGTGTGTTCAATGAACTTCATGCTCTGTTCTTTGTCTTTTTTCTTTTTTTTGGATTCTTGACCGAATGACTCTTATGATTTGTTCTGGCCATTACAAAAAAGAGAGGGGGACAGGGGATAAGAAAATTTTTTTTTTCTTAGAGTACTGTCTACAAACTCTTTGATTTATTGAAAACAACATGCCGAAGCCAAGGCTACAAGAAAGCAACACAAGCGTCTCTATTCATGCTGGCAGGGTTCCAGACCTTTCAAAGTGGTCAAATGCGAACTGAAAAAAGTAGGAACAGGAAAAAAAAAAATCTTTATATGGCCCACAAGGCTTTCATGCTACCCTCCATCCATCATACGATGGGAAAACGTCCAGACGATTTCATCATGGCCTTCTGAACATTTAAATGGTCCTGAGAAAGTTAGGTTGTAAAACACAGTTTCCCAGCTAAAACCTTGGGTGATTTCAGCCCAGTAGAAGTTTGGGAAAAATATATGAACGAACAGTCAAAGCAGGAGATGTGAATGTCAGCATGATGACAAACTGTCTCCTGAAAGTACCTGGATAAGAACAAAACTTCGTTATAGACCTATGAGTAGGCCGATGAGGAGACGGTGGAACTTTGTAAACTTAGAAAATGGTTTGTTCCTTTTCATTTATTGCCTCTGTTGTCACAGCCGGCTCAAAGCCGCGACAAATGAGGGAGGCAACGAGAACGCAAAATGAGTCAACAAATATTTATTTACAAAATAAAGTTTACAAC
>JAFVLL020027175.1:0-23271 GCA_021397915.2 Tor tambroides | reverse complement strand
TTCACAGTACGAATACTGTAAAATTACAGTAGATTGCTGGCGACTCTGCTGCCAGCACATTACCGTTTTTTTACAGAAATTTTTTTTACAGTGTATAACAAGACTAATGACACAATAAAAGTATGTTTTTGCTCCCTTGCAGGCATCATGTGTTAAGCCTGCATGTTAAAGTGGTTTGCAGCACCATTTGGCAATCTCTACACTACAAACCTCTGTTAAATTACTGTTCAATGCATAAAAAACACCCTGTTCTTGCAGGCTGGAATAAACATCCCAAACCTAGAGTATTTCAGAGGTACTTACAGTAGCACAAAAGTGCAGATGCCTACCTCAGACATTTGTAACATTTGTCAGATTCGTCACAAAGCCTCCTCCTCAGAGAATGAATAATTTACTTGAGCAAGTCATATCAAATGGAACTTATTTGTCTTTGCTCTTGAGTAATCCAAATGTTTTCCTTTGCACCAAATGTATTATTCATCCAGGCCTTGCACGCTGTGGCAGAGATTGTGTGCAACTGAGTGCGACTCGGAGTACGGTACTCAACGTTTCTACGTTTGCGTTGGTCGACATCACACGTGTGCTCAGGGTGACAGATACCTCGTCTCTCCAACACTCCATAAAATCACCCCAGACTTGGAGATGTTTCAGACGCATGCAGTGGCATAACCATGTGTGGTTGTGCTGTGAAATATGGCATTAAGTCTCCAGCACTATGGCTTTAGATAAGGCTCGAGTGCCGGCCAGACTGCTTGTGATGCAAGATCACAGTGAAAGATCTGTCTCTCTCTCACTCTGTTTCGTTCCCTCTTGGTCCAGCTCTAAGGGTTTAATACCACTATTGATTTCTCCACTTTAAGAGAGAACCTTTCAAATGGCATCAGCAAATGAACTTAGAAACTTTGTCCTCCAGCGTGCCTTTGAACTCTGGGATTCGATGAAGAGGTGCTGCTCATTGTACATGAAATTACTAGGACTGTCAATCTATTCAAAATTTTGCCTAATTAACTACAGGGTATGCTGATTAATTCATCAAATTAATTACATAATGTTGTAGTTGAGACCAGCTGACTCACGCTCACTGAGTGAAGACAGCAGAAGAGTGTCGAGTCTGAGTGAAGATTGAAACCACATGATCATGAGTCCTTGACAAGACCAAGACCATGAAAATTTGCAATTGGAGTTGACTTTGACACAAATAAACTACTGGTCAAAAGTTTGGAACAATTCAGATTTTTAATATTTAAAGTCTCTTATGCTTACCAAGGCTGCAATTATTTGATCACAAATACAGTAAAAACAGTAATATTCTGAAATATTATTACAATTTCCAATAGGAAACCGTGATACACTGCCATTCAAAAGTTTAAGACGATTAAAGATAATTAATACATTTATTCTGCAAGGATGTATTAAATTGATCAAAAGTGACAGTATTTTATAATGTTATAAAAGATTTCTATTTCAAATAAATGCTTTCTTTTGAACCTTCTATACATCAAAGAATCCTTAAAAAATATATAATGATTTCCACAAAAATTTTAATCAGCAAAAACTGTTTTCAACATTGATAAGAAGAACCATTGTTAATAATTAAGCACAAATAATGACTGAAAATAACTGAACACAATCATTATACTGGAATGATATTTTAAGGATCATGTGAGACTGAAGACTAGAGTAATGATGCTGAAAATTATATTATACATCAAATAGAAAACACTTCTTTTAAATTGAAATAATATTTCACAATATTACAGTTTTTATTGCATTTTAAACTAAATAAACGCAGCCTTAGTTGAACATAAGAGCTTTCTGACCCTGCATAGACAGCAACACAACTGACACGCTCAACTGACATCAGTGGTTCAATCATAATTTTAGGAAGCTACAAGAATACTTTTTGTGCGCAAAGAAAACAAAAATAACGACTTTATTCAACAATATTCCAAAGATGAACGAAGGTCTTACAGGGTTGGAACGACAGGAGGGTGAGTCATTAAAGGTGTCATAGGTGATTGTCTTCAGAAACATTTTTTGTTATTCTGGTTGAAAGTCTCTTCACATCCTGATAGCAATCATTAAGTTAAGTGGTCTAAATGTATTTATCTGTATTTATATATTCTGTGGAAGGTGTAGGACCAGGAAATGTTCGTCCAAACAAAACGCTCGGGTCCGAGCGTTTTAATTGTCTTTTCACCTGTCTGTCAACGTATGTATTTGCATCTCTGCACCCTGTTCACGCACGATTCATCATCAGCGCGTTCACGCACGTCAGCAGACAAAGCGAATGGCAGGCAAACATCAACAACCCGATCTTCCTTCCTGGCATTGTAGTACTTTACTATCTGTGGTATTATAAGCTGACCGGTGAACGACACATGATGTAGCCCATGTTCCCAGTTGCAGTCCTCGCTCCCCGCTCTGCATATTTTGCTTAGTCCGTTTAGTTAACACACCTGGGAATCAGACAACCAGCTCATTAGAAGAGAGCTACGTGCATGAACTGTGTTCCGCATTGATATGCTCACTACACAGTGTTCATTGCTCCCTACCCCTGAGCAATGGAAAACTGGCTGAAATTTATTTCACTTCTCGAACATTCATTCGCATCAGGACCCAGCAGCGCTCTTACACACAGACGAAACTTACTAGAGAGTGTGACATAATATATAATACCTCTGTAAATACAATTTAAATTCACATCTTGCACACTTTAATGCGCTTTGTATGGAACATATACGCTTGCTTTGAACTGGAATCATGGCGGAATATCCGGTGATGTCCACTTGGCAGGGCACTTATGACTTACGGTTGAATAGAACAAAAGTCAGACGTGATAAGATATACATATGAAATGTGCAGAGCGGGGAGAGCGTGAGGGCTGTTATTGGAAACCGCTGATGTAGTAATTTAATGTTGTCTCTGGTATTCCGCTCTCTGACGCCAATCAGCGGAGCGTATGTGTACCAGGGGGCGTGGCTTTGGACGGCGATTGCAGGGAGGGTGGGACGTTCGCTTTCAGTGCTATCAGGCTAAAGTTAGCATTTTCCGAAATGTCCCACTACACCTTTAATTACAGAATTTCCATTTTTGGGTGAACTAACCCTTCAATAACCCTCAATATATATATAGTGAGGTGGAAAAACCCTCACAGTAAAACAACTCAAAGAGATTATTGTAGCATATCTAGCAAAAACTAGAAATGACAAAAAGTTGTTTTGAAATATCCTTATTACTGACCTACAATTTACAGCAACACATTTCACACATCTACACACGTCTTAGTGTTTACACAAGTGTTTCCTTTCTATTTATTATGTGACAATCTGTATGTTCAGTTTCTCCACCACAATTTGTAAACTCTACATGCCAGACCAAACTCAGTAGAACTGCCACTGGGATGGAGGTGGTGATTTCAACTATGAGTGACCTCTCTCTGGGCATCCCCGATCTGACACACACACAGGCATACATCTTGTTTGGATTGACTCCCAGATCAATTTGCATCATGCAGGGACAGATCTTATGTTGCAGACAGACACCCTGGCTAATGTTTTCCCCTAGACAAACTACAGTACTTGTGTTATATTTTACTAGCCGGGCCTGTCGCGCCATATCATTATCGCCAGTCAATCAACAAGGGGGGGGGATGTATTGTTCAATGCTATTTACTTTTTTTGTTTTGAGTTTTTATTTATTGTGTATTAAATAGGGTTGTCAGTTTAATGTGTTAACTTAATTAATTATTTAGAAAAAAACAACGATATTAAAATATTTTAATGCAGTTATCACACTGGCCCTGCCCCCAGACCTTTACATCATCTTACATTTCATACAGTTGACTGCTGACAAATATGATGCAGGGCAACAACTCCATAAATACAGTGATGCCCTAAAATTCAAGATATTGGTGCAAAAATGCCCCTGTATGTGTTTTTGTCTCATATTTATATCATACAATAAACGATATCACAGGAGCAGCGAGAACGTATCACACGCAAGTGCCGTTCGTCCCGAATATCACAAGTTTAAGGATAACCTATTATGCCCCTTTTTACAAGATGTAAAATAAGTCTGTGATGTCCCCAGAGTGTATATGTGAAGTTGTAGCTCAAAATACCCAACAGATAATTTTTTTATTGCTTGTTTAAGTTGCCACTTTTAGGGTATGAGCCAAAATTCGCTATTTTTGTGTATTTCCCTTTAAATGCAAATGAGCTGTTGCTCCCAGCCCCCTTTCAGAACAGGGCGGAGCTTCAAAGGCTAATACTCGCTCCGCACACCAGCAACAACTCACAATTTCAGGTACTGAAACTGTCAGAAACTCTCAAGCGATCGATTCACATTGCTTTCATATGCATTTTTAACTATCACATTCCTATTTACGATCGTTCTAGTAGCATGGGAAGGCAGCATCAGTGAAAACAGGCAGAGACAATGGTAGCTTTAGCAACATTAGCTTTACAGAGTAGCAAGAAGCTCTTTCGGAAAGGCAATTTCAAAACAAAATATAAGTCTGGAGCTAACGTTCACGCACAAATCGTTGGTATTGATCCCTCTTTTAGAATAAAACTTTGTGAAAATCCAGCGAAGAACTGACCCTCGTTTGTGAGGCAGTCCGGTGTAAAATGATTGAATCATATAGGACTTTATCGATTTTTCCGGGACATTTCATTCGAAAATGAAACTTAACCACAGTGTCCTCAGCAGCTCAGATGGAGGGAGTCTATGGAAACTCCTGTGTTCATTGGTGCATTCCAAAACACAACCACTCGTAATGCCTCTTTGGCACTGACATTGTATATCTCCAGTAATGGCGGACTGCTGCTACTCACTCAGGCCTATGTTTATGCTAATAGGGCAGAGAGCATTACAAATGGGCGGGACTTTTTCCCCTCGGTGACGTGTCAAAAGGGAGAAATGTGGAATCGTTTGTTCTGTTTATGATTTTTTGGGATTATAAAAAAATGAGTGGGTGGATTTTAACCATTATAGGCTTATAGTTTTCACACACTGTGGCCACACAACTGTGTTCGAACACCTTATAAAAGTGATTTTTGCAATAGGTCCCCTTTGAATGTGATTTTATACAACAGTAAATAAGAAGTTGATATTGTGCTCTATTTTAAACACAATATTATGTGTTTTTGGTCAATTTTGCAGAGAACATTACCCCAAGCCATAGTAGAATTGTTGTGTGTCTCCAAGAAACACAGCCCTGTTTAGTTTCTGAATGAATCCGCATTTTGAACAAATGGTGTGAATGGATGATTCAAAGGCCCATTCATAAACAGAGCCATGATTCCTGAATGAATCAGCAGTTGGAATAAATTAATGACTCAAAGATATTTACCGCCACCTGCTGGCAGATTTAATTTTTTATTTAGAGTATCATTTAATTAATAATAATAATAATAATAATAATAATAATAATAAAACACTAAAGGGATAGTTCACCCAAAAAAAATAAATTTTGTCATCATTTACTCACCCTCGTTTCATTTCAAACCTTTCTTTTGTGGAACATAAAAGAAGGTATTTTGAAGACTGTTTGTAACAAAGCTGTTTTGGTTACCAATGACTTTCACTGAATAAACAAACAATACTGAGATGTTTCTCAGATTATCTTCTTTTATGTTCCATAGTTTATGTTAGGCCGTTGTAGCCTAAATGTCTGTGTAATAAATTTTTTGTTGAATCAAATAAAATATTTCTAAAGCTACAATTTGTAATATCTGCTTGATACTGTCTCATTTAACACAAAAATAGCTTTAAATAATCTTTTGTGAGTATTTTCACAGTCAAATTTATTTTGCAATTAATTGCGATGAATTAGATTAATTAATCAAAACATTATGTAATTAATCGGCTGACAGCCCTAATATTAAACAGTATTAACATTTTGACAATTCATTGAAGTAATAACACAGCAGTAGTCCTTATCTGAAGATTAAGTGTTTTAGACATGTAGGACTATCTGACGTCCCAAAGGTACACTACCATTCTAAAGTTTGCAGTCAGTAAGGTTTTTTTTTTTTTGGAAAGAAATCCATACATTTATTCAGCAAGGATGCAATAAATTTATCAAAAGTAACACTCAAAACTTATACACTGTTGCACACACACATGTATCATGGTTTCTACAAAATTTTAAGCAGAACAACTGTATTAGGATGATTTCTGAAGGATCATGTGACACTGAAGACTGGAGTAATGATGCTGAAAATTCAGCTTTACCTTCACAGGAATAAATTACACAAAAATATATTCAAATACAAAACAGTTGTTTGAAATTGTAATGATTTTTCACATTATTACTGTTTTTATTCTATTTTTGATTATAGCATGTGAGACTTCTTTCAAGCACATTTCAAAATTTTACCAACCCTTCTGAATGTCGGATACTTAAGACACAATGTCTGAATGTCATTATACATACAAAAATATCAAACCAAGTGAAATGAAGTTCATTTTTAGTGGATCAAAGTCCTGTTCTCTTATTTCTTACTTGCCACTTTGGTATTTAGACATTCAAACATTTTCACACAGCTCTATTCAGTAATGAATATGCTTGACTTTTTACTGTTTGCCTTGAAAATGTCTCACTTGGTGGGAGCTCGACAGTGATTTGTCACTATACTGGCACCGGGTGGCTTTTGCCAACTTCATTAGAACAATGAATCCACAAGCGGCCTATTCCAGTAGGAGCCAGCAGGATGCTTGCACGCACAAATGGATCGCTTGCCTAATGAGTGCCCGTTCAGTGTCTTTCACTTAATTAGTTTCCCATGCCTTCAGTCAGTAAATAAGTCTGAAATGTACACACCAAACTAATGATGCTCGAAATCTCCCCTTGAAGTGATCTTTGCTGATGCTTGGTTGAAAAGGAAAGGACTGCTACTGTTCTCCTGAACTTGTAAAACGAATGCATCACTCAATTAAAATATCACTCAACAGTCTTATAATATTGCTTATGGCACTTTCCCAGTAAATATGGCAATCTGATGGCTTTGCCAGCTAGGTTGTCCTTCTCTGCTTCTCTGTGTGTTGTGGGTCGCTTCCTTTTTATTGGGCACAGTAGTATTTACATGATGTAACTCAGGGGAGCCTTTGGAGAACAACAAAGGACATCTCTTTTTTCAACTGATAAGTCCTACGGCAACATCACAGTATGAATGAAGAAAAGATTTGTCAGCTCAGCCGTTTCTTCCAAAACAAAGGCGTTCAAACTCTCAAAGTCACCGCAGTTTCTTCTTCCTTTAGTTACACCTGCCAGGCATCACGAGTAACACTCTAATCATCTTGTTGATTCCAAATGTAATTAGTTGCACAGTACACAAGATCTTAAGAGAAAATAGCTAATTATCTATTTGTTTTGGTGGTTGTTTAAAGAGGCTCAGATAATTGGCTATGTTCACACAGTCAAAGCGTTTGGGAGTGACAACTGTATTTACTAACAGGTGTGGGTCTCGAACGATCCTGTTCATACAACACTTTTGCTAGCCATGAATAATGCCTGTAACCCCATTGTCAAAAAAAAAACAGGCCTGCTTAAACCAGCTAAACTGATCTTCCAGTCTGACCAAACTGGTCTAACGGTAAGTTCCCCTACTATATACGGTGAAAAACTGTATTGGACATTAAATGTAATTTTACGGTAATAAACAGATTTTGGAAGTGATAAAAAACGTATAATTTCCAGTGAATAACCGTAAATTGACATTCCCAGAATTTCCTGTTACATTTCACATAAGTTAAATCCGTAAATCCTAAAATGTTGCTGTTGTATTTTTACAGTAAAATTCTGGCAACCACAGTTTTTTACCGTAAAGTTTATGGATTTTTGTTTTACAGTGTGGATATACCGTATGAGGAAGCCTAATTTTAAAAGTGGGATTTCTAGACCAAAACTCATGTAATTTCATAATTTTTCAATAATTTAATGCAAAAGTTAGGCAGAGCTCTAAAATATTCATTGGGTAGAAATTGTAAGTAAAATAAACTGAGGAAAAGTCATTTCAGTTTATTTGTTAAAAAGAGTGGGAACCATGAAAAACATTCCACTCTTAAAAATTAAATGTTTTAATTATAATTATTTTAATCTATGGACTCTTTTTAATGAACTCTTTTTTAACTCTTTAAAAAAAATATTAAGAATAATGATAATAATAATGAAATAAAAAAACTGTCATTACATCAGATATACCAGAGAAAACATATTACATTATATTATATTATATTATATTATATTATATTATATTATATTATATGATTTATACATGTACTTCTTTTTTATTTTAAAAAAGATGGCAAACTCATATATTATGTGATGTTACTATAAAATCAATCAGTATAGATTATATCTGTTATATTCACAATTTTACATATGTAGACTATATGATTTTTTTTCTATAATTTGCACGCACATATTGAAAAAAAATCTCTACCACTGCCTTAAACATAACAACAGTGACTGAAGTAAATATCAAAGATGGCGACATCCATTACGCTGATAAGACGTCTTATCACAATTGACAGGATGTTATTTAATAAATGAGTCCAATCATAAGTTCATCCATCAAATCTTAATTAACCGGCAGCAGTTTTGAATTGCAAAGCGCATCATTTGGTGCATGCCCAGACCACAAAACTGACGGCAGCAGCTCTGGTGGAAAACGCCGTCTGCTTCGAAAAGCTTCAGTCGAGACACAACTTCATCTCACCCTCAAAATGCGAGTCCTGAAAATTTAAGGAAGTCAGTTCGGTTACATAAAGGCCATGTCACTCTGGGTTAGAACCAAACTATGTGCGAATGTAACTGTATTTAGCCCTGTTGAAACAGGACTGACATTGTATTCAGCTGCTGTGTGAACCTGGCCGCTCTTCACAAGCTCCCCTCGGTATTTTAGCAAGAGTCACATATGGGCTTGGTTTGACAGGCAAGAGGTAGACGGTGCCAATGAGAGAAGTGTCTCTTTCTCTGTTCAGCCTGTTAGATCTCCTGCCTTTCGAATCCATTAAGCAGCTGGGATGTAAGACGGCGAATTATCCTCGTATGTCACGCCACTGATAGGCGCCGCCTGACATGCGTCCATCAGCATAATGCCTTCAAAGAGTGATCGCAAATACCCCGAGATCTTCTCCTCCAAATGTGATTGACTGTAGCTCCCACTGCGACTCGAGTCTTGATGGGCGACGTGGATCCAGCAGTTGTTGAATCATGCATGGCTGGAAGGTGCCTGGACAGCGAGGCGACTGAGTTATGGTCTTATATGTGTACTGTGTTCAGACTCCCCCTTCTCTGTTCTCTTCTCTTGGTGTAAACAGCATAGGGCACAAACCCTACTGTGACAACTGTGCCACACAGTCAGACAGGAACTCCTCTTCAAGCACGCTGACATGAGTCTGTGCCAGCGGGGATGGGTGTGGGGTGTTTGCTAACAGCATAGAGCTCATCTCCCAGCAGCCGAGCAGCTCTCAGCCATTACTGCTTTTCGCTGTTCTGTGTAAATCACACGAAGCTCACACATCGTCAGCGCATGCCCTCATATTATCATCTATAACACCAAGGAAACCATTCCAATGATGTATTCTGGATATACGAATCAATATCTAATTTAAAAGAACTGATGCCGGTAGTACATGACTGTAATTTCCTCACTGCTCACTTTTTCAAGACGTCTCACAGTCTATTGGAATGCCTGACAAGTACTGATATTTAAAAAATAAATAAATAAATAAAAAATAAAATAAATAAATAAATAAAACGTTTTATTTAATACAATTATTACAAAATAATTTTAAAAAGCAATTAAATATTTAAATAATTAAAATTAAAGCATTATCTATCTAAATTATAATATTATTAAATTAACATGAAGAATTATTTTAAATATGAAGATGTCCCCTGACCTGTGTGTAAATCCATCTATAGAAATTAAATCTTGAAATATTACTTTATTTTTGCAGTTTGAACAAGCAGAAAGCATCACACAGGGTGCGTTCTCCACTTCGTAAAAAGGATGGGTGAATTACTAAACAATCGAAAACAGTTTTCATTTAACACGGTACTTTGAAAAATACTGCATTCTTACCACAAGACAATATAAGAACAGCAAGAAAACAGCCAAAGACATATATAACCCAAAAAAAATGACCACCGACAAAATCTCAAAAACCGCACTAATATGTGGCAATATGGCAGAAAGAGTGTGCTTTTAAATAAAAAAGCCAATCGCCTATAGTAAAGTCATCGTGTCACTGAAGCTCTGGTTCCAGTGTTGTGAAATGCTCATTTGGGACTGCTCATGCATGCTGGCTGGACCAGCCTGAAATAAAAAACATTTATGGGACAGTTTATGTCAGATTTTATTGCTGATTTTAAATGTGTTATTTAAATGTAAATTTGGCCAGCGGTTTTTGAGATTTCAGTATCTCCCCACTGAAGTAGACAGGAGTTGGTCTCGCATGAGTAAAATAGTAATAAGTAAAATGAGTAAAAGGGACTTTGATTGTATTTTGTGTGAACGTTAACCTCTATGCTTCTGTCTATTCAAGTTTTTTTCTTCTTCCACAATGTAATATTTTTAAATTAACTTCATTAGAGTTTTCCTCAGCAAATATTAAAGGAACATTACACCCAAAAATGAAAATTCAGTCATTAATTGCTTACTCTCATGTCGTTACTCATCCAAATTACAGTTGAACCACTGATGTCACATGGACTTCAACAATGTCCTTACTAGCTTTCTGGGTCTTGAACGTGTCAGTTGTGTTGCTGCCTATACAGAGTCAGAAAGCTCTCAGATTTCATAAAAAAATATCTTAATTTTTGTTCCAAAGATGAGTGAAGGTCTTACGGGTTTGGAATGACATGACAGAATTTTCATTTTTGGATGAATTATCACTTTAATATATGGGTAACTTTACAATAAGGTCCAATTTGTTAACAAATAAATGCATTAGCTATCTAACTAATGAACAATAATTTTATTACAGCATTTATTAAAGTTAACCAAAAAATGAAACTTCTGTCATCATTTACTCTCTCTGATGTTGTTGTAAACCTGCATGACTTTCTTTTTGATCATTAAACATTAAAATAAAATATTTATTTGATTATCAACTGACTTGTTAAAATAAATGTTGGTAAGCAAGCAGTTTTGGTTCCCATTGACTTCTATTATATGAACAAAAATACAATCGACGTCAAATGAAACTGTTGGGTTACCAACATTCTTCAAAATATCTTTATGCTCCTCAGATAAAAGAAACTCATACAGGTTTGGAACGACATGGGTAAATAAATGATGACAGAATTTTAATTTCTGGGTAAACTATCCCTTTAATATGGGATAATGTAAATTTATAAATATTCCTTGGTATTATTCATGTTCATTTATAATATATGAACTTGTGCTAAATTATACAACTTAAAATGATAAAAATGCATAATTAGGTGTATGAAGAAATTACCATTAACCATTAAATGCTGTTATCTCACGTTAGCTATTTGAAGAAGTAATGACTTGAACTAACGAACTGAACCAGAGTCTTGCAGATATAAATTCATTTAATTCAGTTTAATAAATGACATATCACAAATAAATTAGTGCTTGCTTGACAGCCCTAATACAACTACACAGGAGAAATGACATTTCCCCCATCACATGTGCATTTAAAAAGAGTCATGACTGACACAGAGGAGTCACGGTTCATGACAGCACAATCGAACAGCACAAGTACATCACAGCGAGCTCCGGCAGATGCATGTTACGCATGAAGAGAGAAGCCTCAGGGATGCGTCTCCAGCCTCATAGGTACGCGCAAAAGGTTCTGTCGCCTCTGATCAGATAACGCCAGCTGCTGAAGCTCCTAGCTCTGTTCCCAGACCTGCCCTGATCCTCTTTTCCTCCTGAACTTCCAATACGAACCCTGCACTTCAAGCATGACAAATAATGGATTACAGGGATTAGAGGTAGACGAACATGAGAAGAGCCATATGTTTTGAGCCTCCTCCTGACCTAGATGTATGTGCATGCGAAGGACAGATAAATCCGCATATGCGCACATGCTGCGATGATACGGCAAACCAAGAGAGGACGGCGCTGGCTATATACCGCGTTCGCGATTGGCCGCGCCTCGGCGTGAGGCTGGAATTCATTTACGAAAGATAATTGTACATTTCCGGAGGGAAAGGAAGAGGCAGTGAAAGGCAATAAAAGAATGAGTCGACATTGCCATGCACAAATGGTGCTAATGAGGACGGTGATCAGGACTAAATGAATCCAATTAAGAAGTTGTTATTCTCAGACCTCATGAATCTCTGTGTATTCCTCAGGGATTTACGGTCACCCTGTGAGGGAAACGTGGACAATCTGACCAAGCCTCTCGATTCTAATAGACACATGTGGGCATGCTTCTCTAGGACGGTCTGGAGCCAACAAAACAAAGTGTCTAAGGCCGCCAGGCCCCTGGGATTGGCGGTAGGAAAACGATGGGATTACCCAGGGATTAAGCAACGATAAGTACGGAAACAAAACCACTTTAAGAAGACACTTCAATTTTACTGTGCCAAGTTTGAAAGCAGACAATAAAGCTCTTCAGCGCAACCCCTGTGGGAATGAATGGCTTATAAACTGAGAATAATAGCAGAAGAAGTGGCCACTGCAGGACTCTGTTGAGCAGGAAGACGAGAGGAGGAAGAACAATAGCACTTGTGACTCCTCACCTCCTGACTGAATGTGAATTACGACGACAAGGCACTTCCTGCCATCGGCCTCCAGTGTAACATGCATGTTCATTCTCTTCCAGGGCCGATTCATTGTTGTGAAATTGGAAATGTGGCGCTAGCCACTAAGGGATTGTCTTGAATGAGAAAACCACAAAACATGTGAAAGAAATAGCAGCTAAATCTTAAAGAACTGTAGAATAAAATTAGCTGTTGAGCAAACAGACATTTAAAAAAAATGTGTAAAGAACAACACTTTTCAAATAGGCTTCTAAGGTTACAAAATACTTCTCTCATTTGCTATTGGTCAGTAAAACAGACAGTACAGCCCAAAACGCATGCTATATTTTGAGGCATTGTTGGGCTGGTCAGGATGCTCGTATGCTAATGCTAGTGTATATTAGTGCCACAAATCTACGGTCTTTACATATTTCAGGGAAATCCTCTTAATTCTTTCCCCACCACTGATGGAATTTTCCGGTGTTCCGTGTTTTCATTGGTGTACGGTAGGAGGTGCTATTATACATCTTCTGGAAGAGTATTGAATATCTGGATCAAAAACTAGAGAGAAGAAGAAGCAGAAATAAGCGATAGCATGTGTAAGCAGATGCATGTGTAAATTAATGTGATCATCAAACATTAATCATTATATAAATCAAAACAGCCCTGTGTTACCAAATGAAATGCCAATCCACAAAGTGGTATAGTTGATGGAAGCGATCAATTCCATATATGCTTTGATCATCAATCTAAATATGATCCAGATGTACTCTCTAACAAAAACATGTTTCTCTACCGTGTTGAAAAAACCAGCATGCTGGTTAGGTATGTTTTGAATTGAGCTGGTTTAAGCTGGTCATTAGCTGGTCATGTGCTGGTCCTAAGGAACTAGCTCCTGATCAGGACCAGCTAAGGACCAGCACACGACCAGCTTAAACCAGCAGCCATGATTCAAAACATACCTAACCGGCATATGCTGTATTTTTCAACAGGTTAGGCTTTTTATTTTGAACATTACGATAGAATCTGTTTTTGTTTAAAAGCAGAGGTTCTCTTCTTTCTTTTGACATACTGCATATTCAGATATTCATACAACAAAATATATGGAGGGCCATTAACATTTTTTGAAAATGATCAAAAATGTTTTTTTGTTGTTATTGTTTTTTTTTTAAAATGCTGGCGGGGAAAGGTTTAAAAAATAGCTTACTTATAGTTGTCTGTGTATATGGAGAAAGTATTTTAACATCAAAGAGATTGCACACTTCAGCTTTAATGGCAAATCAGCTGCATTTAAATTGTAATTTAACTCTGAAAGTCTATTCCACTGCCTGTTGATTCTGGACTGGATGATCATTTGATAGAGTTCCAGTCCAGACAATGGGAGTGTGAACATACAATGGGACAGGGGAGACGAATCCTTCCTGATGCCGCTAGGCTTCCTTTTACATCTCTCAGTGTAGGTGTCCATAATAGCCGGGAAATAATAATGGACTCGGTCATTTTTACAACTGGCTGCAGGGCCCTTCTGTCTGAGGCGGAGCGGTTCACACCAGACAGTAATGCAGCAGGTCAGGATACACAGTAAGCAAACATTTTGAAGTTTGGGTTTAGTAATATCTTTTTATGGTTTTTAATGTGTCCAAGTTTGCATTTATTTGATCAAAAATACAGTAAAACTGTAATATTGTGAACTATTACTACAATTCAAAATATCTGTTGTCTATTTTAATGTATTTTAAAATGTAATTTATTCCTTTGATGTCAATGCTGAATTTTCAGCATCATTACTCCAGTCTTCAGTGTCACACGATTCTTTAGAAAACATTCTAATATGCTGATTTGCTGCTCAAGAAACATTTCTTATGATTATAAATGTTTGTACTACTTAATATTTAAAGATTTTTTCAGGATTATTTTTAAATAGAAAGTTAAACTGAACAATTTATTTGAAATAGAATCTTTTAGTAACACTGAGTCTCTACTATGTCTCTAATCTCACTTTTATTCAATTTAATGCATCCTTCTTGAAGAAAATGATTCATATATATTTATAAGCATAAATTTTACTAAACCTTTCTATGCTTAAAACAAGAAAAAAATAACTTAAAGTGTCTTATATTATTGCATATTTTGTCAAGTTCATTTAGTTTGTTTTAGGGATGCTTTTACTGTAAAACAAGAAAAAAAATACCGAAATTTATTTATTTATTTTACTCCAGTGCAAGGATGCTAGTAATGAGGGATTCTGTGAAGCAGATGAGGATTTGGGGAAGCGGTGGTTGGAAAGAGACAGCCGAGTGTACTAGGTGGAGAGAAACATTGGAATCAAGAGGCATGGAGCTAGTTAGTCGAACGGTTCAAGACCCTTGGTAATTTGTGAGCCTAAAGGCCCCACAGCTGCAGGTGTATCATTGTAAAGGAGGGTCAACCGGGTGTAACTCACACAGCTACAGAGAGGCTTATCTTAATTCTGAAGGCTAGAAAATCTAAGATCCCATTCACGCGTTGTCCCTCTAATCAATGTGGACAGGTAATTCAGATGAGAGCAAGAGAGAGCTTACTGCTTTCAGCTCAGCACTGCTGCATGGCAACCGCAAGGCACACAAACCCCCACCCCACATCTATACCCGCTGCAATTTAATCAAATGCACTTAGAGCAGGCAATAACAACAGGTATTATGTAACATAATCATCCACATGAGCCAGGGCTGAGATTACTAATAACATGAAGTGATGAGCAGAACTGTGTTTAAATACCCCTATATTCACTCCCTAATTGTTCTAACCTGCCAGAGATCTTCGCAGAGAAACCCCTAAGAAAACATACCCACAGCTCTTTGGCATGTAGAGCGGGAAACCCGAGAATGACTCAAATGAACTGAAAGCATTTGGGGAGGATTCGTAAATGAATCCCTCCAAAAGAAAAGACAACAAGCGTATTTGTTTCTGGCTTTGGGCGCACGCAGTTGAATGCCATTAGATGAGTCATGTGCGTACCGTATCTCTCCATTACGGTCATCAGTTGTGGACTGAGCAGGTGGTTTACTGTAGTGTGTAACACAGCATGCAGAGTCTGGGGTTTTTCACCTGCTGCTGGCTGCTCTCCAGCCTCTGCTGGGTCTCAATGCTCTTGTTCCCTGATCAGCTGCTGCAGAAAACACACCACACCAATCCTGATGGGGCTAATTCTCACATTTTTCTCTCCAGCATCTATATTATAGCACAGTGATATATTTATTTTTGAAAGTCGATTATAACAATAACAGTACAACTGTTTTTTTAACACTGATAATAAAAACGTGTCTTGAGAAGAAACTGATTTCTGAAGGATTGTGTGACATTGAAGACTGGAGTAATGATGCTGAAAATTCAGCTTTCCCGTCACAGGAATAAATTCTATTTTAAAATATATTCAAATACAAATCAGTTATTTTAAGTTGGTATAATATTTCACAATATTACTGTTTTTATTCTATTTTTGGTCAAATAAGTGCAGCCTTGGTGAATAAGAGACTTAATTAGTTCAAAGGATGAAACACACAAAAATGCAATTATGAGCTTTTCAACTAGATGTTTTAAATTCAAAATCTACAGAACTAGAGAAAACTAACATTTGTGTTTTTGGACTTTTGACTCAAAACCTCAGTTACTGAGATATAGTCTTTGTGTCAACTTACATTCTTCTGTGACAACTAGCCCCAGTCTCCCCTAAAACATGCTGTGAAGGCAGCTGCAAAAGAAAGCAATGGTTTGAGAAGATCTGCAACAGTTGTTTTTCATATCTTACTAAAAAACACAGGAAATCTAGTGTGCCATGGAGAAATGCAACAGGCACACATGTCTTAAATTCTTAAGCAGCTCTCAAAAATGCTTCTGTTACTCTTTGCACCAAAACTTCAAATTACAGCATGTAAAAATTGTAAAATCCAATGAGCCGTGGCACTGTTCAATATCCCCAGGCTCAATAAAGCAGAAGTAAAGCAGAGAGGAAGCAGTATACTGATTTCCGCAGCCATAGTCTCCTGACTTTCTCTTTGATATACCACGCTTTCCAAAATTCCTACCAGGGGTCATAGGACATCTGTCTGCACAGTGTCACGTAAAGCAACGTTTTGACTTTGACTTCATTATTCAGTATCAGCAAAGGCAACCGGTTCTCCAGGCAATTGAGCTTCCATTCATGCCTGTTTTTTCCCATGATCCAAACAGACCAAGCAAGAAGAGATCAACTCCAGAGGTCATAGCAATCTGCATTTTATTGTCTTATACACTAACCGTTAATGTTACCTCTGAGCAGAGCAGAGATCTACTACAGCGTGAGCTGTTCAGAGCCTGAGAGGAGTGAACTCAGATGCAATCCAGCGCAAACATGGGCATGACAGAGGCAGCAGTAACCTCAGGGCCCACTGCCAGCATCTTACACTAGAACTATGCACCTGCTGCCAAAATGTGTTGTCCACACACACATATATACAAACAAAATATACACCAGCAAGCACATGGAACCATAGAAAACTGTCTTTCTTTTATTTTCAAAAACATAAACAGATGTGCTTTGCAGAATGATGATAATGTAATACGACAGACACAGATTTTTTAAATGCACCTAAAGGTCTGCACCAAATCCAATTTTTTGACTCAGAAAAAGCACAACAAAAAATGCTGAAAAGGCAGTATATATTTATTTACAAAATTTACATAAAGTTACTTTGTTTTTTGGTCTGCCAGTGAAAATAGTTTCAAACAAAGTGGTCTATGTAAGACTGAGCAACACATACACACACTGTAATAAAATTAAATATAAATTAAATTAAAATAAATTAAAATTAAAATAAATAAATAAAATATAAATTAAATTAAATTTAAAAAGACTATTGGAGTGCATTTCCCAAGAAAATACTATTTCAGTTTTTGTACTTCACAATTTTTCATTCTTTTTTTAACCTCTTTGTTAGTATTTGTGACATTTATAACCCGATCTCATGAAAGTGCGTATCAATAGCATGATTTTATGTTTTGTTTTACCGTACTATTTATATGCAGAAATTGACTTTGGCGTGCATATGATATGCAGTGGGTAGGATTAGGGGTGTGAGGTAGATCCGGATCATATGCACGCGAAAACTGCATATTAAATGCAAAATGTCAAACACGTGCATATCATATGCACGCCAAAGTCAATTTCTGCATATCAATAGCATGATTTTCTGTTTGTATTCGGCGTACTATTTATACACATTTTCATGAGACTGGCCTCTTCATTTACTAGCAATTTCTTAGTGGAAACTGTTTCAAAGTAAATCCTACACATTGCTTTTCAATGCAGTAGTGGTGTTTTATTTCTGAGGATTCTGTGCTGTGAAAAAAAAGGGTTGGGTAAATGATTCAGTGACTCACTTATTCATTTCTGAATTAATAAGAATTAAGAATTAAGAAAGGGAGCAATATCAGGAAAAGACAAGCCAGGAAACTTGGTTCGCTACTGCACCATATGTCAGATCGATGTACAAACGGGTATGGCTCTGACATAAGCACTTTTGAACAAAATTAAATTTAAATGACTTATAGAAACATCAAAACAGTCAGCTACTGACATAAAATGCAAACTGCAGAAAGAGCTGCTTAAAAATCTCCACAACAAAAAAATGTGCTAAAAACCAGATTGGTTTGAAACAGCGTACTTGCAAATATGCTTCATATTTCGTACAGTAGTTCCACTGAATTGTTTTCTCTCCTACTGGGTGTAATGCACCCTTGTCAATACGAGACATAATGTTATGAATTAACATTTCCATTAAGTGTATTAATGATGTCCTGGTGAGAGCAGTGTACTGTATCGATTTCCATTTCAAAAAGGAAAAATAAAAAAAAGTTCTAAATAAAAGTAAGCAGTAAAATTAAAAGTGAAATCTGTAAATACTTCTGTTCTTATATACAGAACTGGTTCATGAAACATTTTTCATATACTTTAGCCTGATTCTGACTGTCATAACACAGGCCATATTTCTGTTTCAATCCAGAGAGAATAACATTTCTCAGATGAATTTATGATTAAATGGTGATACTCCAATGGGCGAGTGAACAAGAAAGCAGGAAGGGAAACTTCAAGCAGTGAGTATGTGATAAAAGTTTTATATGTCACTCAGCACAGCTTAATTTTCTGCCCAGCTGATTCGCTGTAAACAGAGGTGATATGTAAGCTATGTGCCTTCAGAGAGCACATCCTTCAGAAAGCACCCTTCCGCTTCATCACAGGTTAGAAGGAGGAGCTTCTGGTCCATGTCCTGAGGGAACATCTGACAGAAAGGTTCCTGCATATTTAACCAGGACTGTGCTCCGCTGATGAGACGAGTCCTGCTTTCGCCATGCTCTTTTCAGCACATTCCCTCCCTGGGACGCACCACTTCATGTTGGGATACAGAAAGGCCAAGTCAAGAAAGCATGTTTGTGTTTTTTTATATATATTTAATGTGATGAAACCAGCAATGGCTCCACTAAGGCTCATAATGTTGGAGGTTTCTGGAGCAATGTGAGTAATGAGAGGTGAAAGACACAACCGCTCTAATTAAAAGTACACAGGAAAAAAGCATGAACCACCAGAGATAAGCATTTAAGCGTGAAAATATGATCAGACAGTTAGGGATACAGTTGTTTGGATAAAATAATAATAAAAGAAAATTAATAAATAAATTCCCTTTTTCACTCTGGGAGATATTCTCCACTGTTTTGAGTGTGGGTAATGTAGATTTCTATGGTGGTCAGAAGAGATTAGAGTTTTTAATCAGACCCAGATCTTATTGGAATATCAAATAGAATTAATTGGATTTTCTGCCTTTTATAACATGATTAATGTGCCCAGCCCTCGTGGTTTTAAGCAGCCGAGTGCCTTAAGAGGCTCGCCGCTTTACTGTATTTTCAACAGCATGCTTCACTCTAACGGGTGGAGAGGAACAATAAAATTCAGACTCATAACAAATAAGGTTGACAGCATATAAACTGAGTGGGTTGATTAATTCAAAGGTCATAAGTCATAGCTAATCTGGTGAATTGTGTAATGTTAATCAAATAAGATTGGGTTTGGTTTGCCTCAGGAAGGAGAGCACTTCTGTTATTGCCTGGCCGATTACCTGAGCACATTCTTTTGAGGGATTCATAGTTATTACATTTAGAAAATTCGAATGAATGAAGGAAGGAGGTTTGGGTTTGTTGGGGGTGGGGAGGATTGACAAGGCAATTAATTTCTTACTGTGAAGGTAAGAGTAGGCAAACTGCACCATGTTTGCTTACTATGTATCACTGGGATTCCACTTCGCTGGTTTGAATCCTATCTCACTGGTAGGTCTCTCAGGGTGGCCTGGGGAGGGGAGGTATCCAAAGCACATCAACTGGTCACTGGGGTTCCTCAGGGTTCGGTTCTTGGACCCCTCCTCTTCTCCACATACACTACATCACTGGGTCCCATCATACAGGCACATGGCTTCTCCTACCATTGCTAAGCTGATGACACATAGTTCTATCTCTCTTTTCAACCAGATGATCCAGCGGTAGCTGCACGGATCTCAGGCTGCCTGGCAGACATCTTGGCATGGATGAAAGAACATCACCTACAGCTCAACCTGGCAAAGACTGAGCTTCTTGTCTTCCCTGCCACTCCAACTTTATAACATGACTTCACGCTCCAGTTAGGTTCATCAACAATTACCCCATCAACTTCGGTCAGAAATCTTGGTGTAATCTTTGATGACCAGCTGACCTTCAAAGAGCACATTGCAAAAACTGCTCAATCTTGCAGGTTTGCACTACACAACATCAGAAAGATCAGGCCCTTTCTGACAGAGCATGCTGCACAACTTCTTGTCCAGGCCCTTGTCATTTCTTGGCTGGACTACTGCAATGCTCTTCTGGCTGGACTTCCATCAAACACAATCAAACCTCTACAAATGATTCAGAATGCAGCGGCACGGCTGGTCTTCAGCGAGCCCAAAAGAGCCCATGTTGCACCTCTTTTTATCTCCTTGCACTGGCTACCAGTTGCAGCTCGCATCAAGTTCAAGACATTGATGCATACATATAGAACAACCACAGGCTCAGCACCCGCCTACTTCCACTCACTATTATGAATCTACATCCCCTCCAAAAGTCTGAGATCTGCTAGTGAGCGACGCCTCGTGGTACCATCACAGAGAGGCTCAAAATCACTCTCCAGAACATTCTCGTTCACCATTCCTGGCTGGTGGAATGATCTTCCCACCCCTATCCGGAATGCTGGATCCCTGTCAATCTTCAGGCAACAACTGAAAACTCATCTCTTTCAACACTACTTGACTTCATCCTAAACTTAGAAAGTTTTTTTTTTTTTTTTCTTTTTTTTCTCTCTTTATTTATTCCTTCCCTTGCTAGCTTGTACTTATTTGAACAATGCCTGACACTTGGTGTTACAAGCACCTCCTCTGTCTGATTGCCTCTTCAAGATGAATCGCTTTATGTATTCCCCAACTGTAAGTCGCTTTGAATAAAAGCGTCTGCAAAATGACCAAATGTAAATGTAAATGCAAATGGCACTTTCAACAATGATGGTACAAAACATAGCTAGGAAAATAAAATAAAATAAAACATGTTACCAAAATTCACCATTATGTAATAAGTTATAAACAATAAAGTTAAACTAGTAAACTAGTTTAGGACCTACTGCTGATTTGTAGCTATTCATAATTACATAAACATTAAACAATCATAAATATAAAATATTAATAATTTCTTTCTACATTAAACTGAATATCAGTTCAACAGATTGTTAAAATTACATTATTGTACGATATTCATCACTGGATTTGGTGAAAAAGGCAAAGACCTCTAAGGTGGGAGAGGTAATTAAAAAAAAAAAAAAAGGGATACCAATTTGTACCCTATTTGTAGAAAATGCCAAAAACTGATATTTGTAAAAACTCAAAATTGTTCTAGAATTAGTTTTTCAGAACAAGCACAAAATGTTGAGGCTAACTTACAGCATTTGCTGGCAGCTGTTTGTATGCATTTATGAGGGAAATGTCAACAAAAAAGGAGAATTAGAGCAATGACTCACAAAATTAAATTCTAAAAGCCTTTTCAGAAAGACTACACTTTTACATATAGCCTTCCCATTTCAGGCCAACAGTAACATCCATACTTTCTCCTCTTCTGTCTAGTCCAAAATTTAGTCTTTTTTTTCCAGACTTATTCCATCTTTATGTTTTTAGATGCCATAAAAAATACAAATGGAAATTTAGAGCACCAGAGCGCCTCTGACTGCACATTTCATTGATTGGCCTTTATAAGCATGCATGTTAAATATTGCATTACTAATCGATCTACACTTTAAAAGCCTCATTTGAGAATGGCTTGATTATTTAGTATTCATGAAAACACTTATGTTATTTCACAGCACACAAACAGCCTTTTTCTAGCAATGGGCATTCACCAAAAAAGACATAAAATTTAGGCAGGAACATCCTGCTTTACCTCCAGCTGATATCTCTGTAAAACTGGAGTGTGCCTCTATGCACAGCTTTAAAATCTATAGGACATTGTAACAGCATGTACACTTCCTTCACGGCTCTGTAAAAGCGATAGGATCAGGTGGAAGTAAATACCCACAGCACGGCCTGATCACGTTCTACTTTTCCTTACTTTTCTACTCAAGCAGAGCCCAGAGGAGATGTTCTCACGTCTTTAACTCTCTTACTGCTTTCTGGCTCAGGTGGTCCAGCGCTGAAGTGAGAAGCTGTAATTGGCATGCAGTGCTTCCGTGAATATCCATATTTATCTTCAAGATAACACCTCACGCGCGCTGCAATCTCCAATCCCATGGTGAGAAAGTGCTTTTCCCACTCTCTCTCTCTGTGTATTAACAGTACCTCTCTCTCCCTTCTAATCTTTTCCCGCCTTCACAATAGGTAATCAGCAGGTCATTCTGATTGGCTCCGAAAGCCGGTGCTGTTTAATGAGAAGCAGAGGGCACGTGGGTAAGGAGACAACAGGTGGAGCATCAGTCTCACGCGCTGCAGCTGGGGAGGCACCTCTGTTTCTACCAGCTGTCGGGCCTGGATAATAATCATTAAAACCGCAGGCCTGCAAATCATCTTCATACAACACGAGCAAGGCTGCCGTGAAGGACTCACGTATTATCGCCTCATTTGGCGAGAATGTTTTGACACGAAAACGAGGGATGGGTTTTGATCATTTTGCGGCATTGCCATTTCGGAGCGACATGCCAACGTAATTACTGAAACCCACCTGGACTTTGGCTAAGCATGCGAACAGACGGGGGAAGAAAAGACGGTTGAATGAATGTCACAGTGTAATCTGAATTGGGATGCCGTAAAAAAAGGCTTTCTTTAAGCTTGGCATGCAGTGAGGTCGAATTTATTGCTAAGGGCACACAAATATACTGAGACTAAATTGATTTAATTCAGTAGGTGGTGCTGTGTGAAGTTGTTGCCCTGAAAGCCCAATGCTACGTCCACCTTCATTAGGCTGCAATCCATCATCATCGGATTGGC
>JAFVLL020027174.1:7036-27603 GCA_021397915.2 Tor tambroides | reverse complement strand
TTGCACTGTGGAGCTTCTGTCACTACAACAAATTCCTCGTATGTGTAAACATACTTGGCCAATAAAGCTCATTCTGATTCTGATTCTGATTCTGTATGTAAATTTTACAATTCATGTTGCAAAACTGTTGTCACAGATGTGGTCATAAAGGGATATAATATTGGTTATACAAGTTTATTAAACAGATGCAACATACTATTTGCCAAGACAATGTTCATCACCATTTGTCAAGCAAGGTTATCACCAGGTTATCACCAGGTCAACAGGTGTTACTGTGCATATTTCATCAGTCTTTCATCAAAAGGTAATAACTTGTTCCGCATCTGGCATCATGTTTCTTATCGACTGATGTCACAAATCACAATTATTTTTCAACCACCTGTCTGCCTTATAGTATTGAATGCCCATTTTTCACAATCCAATCAATTCCCAATTGAGTCCTCCGTTATTTTTCTACGATCCTCGTGCACAATTCCAACAATATTTTTCCCTATGCCACTCCCGTGTCATTTTCCTGGAAACATGCAATCTTGTTTTACAGTTCTTGTAAATTTATATTTATTATCTGATAATTATATAGGCTATTCATTGTATTCATGACCTCCAGGAATGATGCAATATTCAACCACAGTGCTAAATAATGTCTCTAAAATAACTGACATTCAGTAAATTATATATGGTTACAATTAGAATAATTTCAGCCTGCAAGGAGTGCATTTCTATGCCAAATTTAGCCCATAATAAGCTTGCTATTCCTCCTCAGCTGGGGTCTCATTTCCAAAGCTGCTGCACTAACATATTATGGATGTAGGCCATTGACACTAATGTAAGGATGCCAAGGGGATATGTTTGGTTTGGCAAGAGGCCCCAGCGAAAGCATTCAACTGCCTCTCACCTCGTGTTCCTCCACTGCTCCAGCAGAATGAATAAATAGATCATGGTAAACAGATCATCCGTTATACACCTCAAGCAAAACAGTGCGGTGACTCCCTTTGCGTTGCCTTTGATGGGGTAAATAACTTTGATTCACTGTAGCAAGTTTTCTTGGACCCCATGACTATTTTAATGTGACATTTATTGTCAAAGTATTTCAAAGAGACTATATTTTGGTACATTTGTAAGTTATGGGTTGTTGCAATGAGAAGTAATTCCAGAGAGAAATGACAATTTGACGGCAAATGTGGATTGACATACAAAACTGTCACATATTATACTTATATTGTAATAATTACGATCAAGCTATAATCATGGCCTATGTTAATTGTGTCTATGTTTAAATGCATGTTTACTAACCACATAACATATATTAGCTTATAGCTGTATATTATATCCATATTACACACATCTCTGACCTATAACAGAATCCTTCCTGACTGCAACACTGAAAAATTCATTTATTGTGAAGTTGCTTTGAAACAATTTATATTATTTCATATTATTCATAAATAATATTGCGACCTGAAAAAATGGCACAAATCATTTTCTGATTGGTTGATATACACACACACACACACACACACACACACACATATATATATATATATATATATATATATTTATATTTATTATACCTCTGGTCTGTCAGTCTAAAAACTTGTCAAATGACTGATTGTGTAGTCTGTAATAATATTAAGAACACCTATTTGATTTAATGTGATAAGATAATGCTACATATAAATATATTAAGTTATAGTGTCATATACACCTATTAGGAATAATAAGTAAATATTTTAAAACTATTAGTAATGTGTTTCTTTTAAAACTTATAATAAATAAAAATAACTCAAAGTAAATTGTGATTCCTTGTGTTGGGTCTCAGGAGGTTATCTTGGAGCACTGTTGGGTTATATATCTGACTAATTGAGGCTGAAGGTGAAAATCCCATTAGGTCCATCTAATAGATTTAACATGTGTACTCGCCACCTGATAGCTGGAGACTGCATTACTGTATGATCATATGACTATGGTGCGAATTACAGGATGGGGGGTGGGGGGTTATGACCCCCTCCAGAGTAAGTTAAGACAAAAGGTTGGGGCTGGGAGTACATAAACATTTTTAATTCTACATTGGTTAAGTGTCCACAGCTCTATATATCATATATCATAATATTTAATTCCATGCATCATTAAAAATGTGTCATATTGCCTGAGAGTGCCAAACTAAGTGCATTCATTTATAAGGTGCATGGACATAACACACAACACAGAATGAAATGTGTGTATAATAAAACTTCTCAAAACTAAATGTAATATCAGTTGAATGAAGTCTACTTTGCATGTTGTTAAATCTCACATTAGCTTACGAGAAGACCAGCTTGGCAGTAAGATGAACAGGTGTTTCATGTCATAGCTCTAACTATATCATGGATTTTTACCACAGATGGAACATTGTATTTGACGAATCAGAAGCCAAGACAGAAACTATTAATTTTATAATTTAATATCTAAAGCTATAACTGCAACAATAGCGGAGATCAGGGCTAGCTGTCTCACTTTTTATTCCATGCAATAAAAAATTGAATATTTAAAAAGGAAAATTTAAACAGTAAAAAAGGGAAACACAAAATGCATGATGCATGATGCATACAAAATGCAATACATGATGCATACAAAATGCAATACATGATGCATACAAAATGCTTGATGCATACAAAACAGAAATTTCAATGAATTAATTGTATAAAATTACAAAATACAGCCTATATCTCATGTGACAACTTGTCCCGACATGACATATATGAAAAACTATATCAAAAATGTAATGTTTAAATCTTAGTTTTGGAGGTTGCAATCATTAAAACCCAAAAAATGCATTTGGGACTTTTGACTCAAACCTTATAGTTAGTGAGATACAACCACGACCCTTGTGACAACTAGCCCCGGTCTGCGCTATACGTGCTGTGTGAACTTCGAATGGACTTACGGAGCTGTCGTCTCGCCGGTGACTGTGATTGGTCAGCACCTGCTCACCTCCTTCATCCAAACTGACATGAGTTGGAGGAAATATAGGCAGCATCCATCCCCCCGATCCTCACTACGCGTCTGCGCTACTCCCACCGCCGCGTGTACTTCATTCTCTATGGTAACGCTACAGTGATCCGAAAATATTCGCAGTTTTAGACCGCGTTACCATCATCGTCACGAGACATGCGTGTGCAACTGTCTATAGGAGTGTTTGTATTGTTTTTGGCGGTGCAGCAAACACACGCGACTGATTCCAGCAGCGCTCATGACACCTCACAAGAGAAATCACTGAACATCCAGAAGAGAAGACTCTCTCTGCAGAACACAGGTAGGTAGTAATAGGGTTTTTGCGCATTGCATGCAAAGAAAATCAACGACAGACCGTAAATGCGTGGAGCTGATTAAACTCTTTGTATTAAAGCTGCATCAAACTTTTAACTTATGGGTTCAATCGAACAACTTATCTCCAGATTATTGTGTCAACCCGGTTAGGGTTAGCACAACATTAAAATGCGTTTCTATTCTACGTAACGTTAGCCTACTTAATACATCAAATGTAAGGGGGTTTCATTGCGATAAATATAATCAATGTATTTTCACATCGTTGCAAAAACGTTATCACGGCGTTGTCACGTCCCGACGTTTTGGGAACCTCATTACCACCTCTAAATTGGTACATGTACGTCATTAAAATATTTTTGCCACTTATATCTTTAAAGCAAAAAATAAACATAACGTTATAAATGTAGACATAGTAAATGGTGAGACTTTAGTGTTGACTTATAAGTTACTTGATATCTATTTTTAAATAACATTAGCTGTTCTGACTTAAAGGCTATGTGCTCTTTTTTCACATAAAAGTAATAATGGCTTCGTTTTTTTTGTTTTTTTGTAAATGTAGCTACCTAGCTCAGAAAAAAATGTCCTCCTTTCAGAATCCACGTGCGCGCGCTGCTCTTAAGTCTTTTCGCGCCAAATTTTGTCAAGTGAGCTCATTCAATCTGTCTGTTCTGTTGGCAAAGTTGAAATAGTACTTTTAAAACTTTCATATGGCCTCCATCATTGCCACTGAGGTCTGTTTTTTAGTTTAAAAAGTAGACAAATAACGATCCAAATGTTTTAATGTGGCCTACCAAATTTTTTAATGTTCTGCTAAGTGATCTAACTGCAGCTGTCAAAAGCCTAAGAATATTTACTGTCATAAAGCTGCAAATTACACATAGGCCTAGTGAATATAAATTTAGATCACTGCATTTCACACCTTACCAAAGTCCACAAAGAGATGCAGTGTCACAAACAAAACAGACATGGAACATTTAGATTATTTTGAAAGTTCTCGCAGTCTTTTGAACAATATCCATATTACCCACTGTGACTTAGTTGTTGAATTATTTTATAATCATTGTATTTAAAAAAAATAAAATGTTTAAATTTAAAGTTTTTTTTAGAATTTAAATAAAAATTTGAATTTTAAACCATATTTATACAAATTACCACTTAAAATTGATTACAGAAAAATACTGTAAAACATTCTACTTAATTAAAAACTGTAAATGGATAAACATCACATAATATGTAGTTTTACTGTAAAATACTGTCAAATGTTTTTGCATGTGAAAACTATACATTTTCTGAAAAATCACATGGTTTTTATAAATAATTTTGTTTCTTTTTATTTTTGCAATCTGTAATTTACATTAGGGTGTTTTGTGTTACATTTTTTGTAACTTAAGGTTTGTTTATGGCATTATTTTAGTGTTGTGTGTGTTACCCTGATGGTGTTTTGTCTTTGTGTGCATGACCCTGAATATTAGCCATGTTTTATGGACAGGCCAATTACAATTTACTCATCATGTGGCTTGCTATTGTGCCACCTATATTTATATAAGGTAAAAAAGCAGATTTTGATAGTTAAATTATGTATATTGAGATATTAAGTTGTAAAATATACAGGCATCCCTAAAGCCCACTAGTTTTTTTTACTGCAAATTTAACAGTATATTATATTTAACAGTGTTAATATAGCAAGAGCAATGTGTATTTACTGTAAAAGCTGTAATGTGATGACTCAAAGTTCTCTCTCGCTTCATCATTCTCCAGCGGAGATTCAGCAATGTCTGGTGAACGCAGGTGATGTGGGCTGTGGGATGTTTGAGTGCTTCAACAACAACTCCTGCGAGATCCGCGGACTACACGACATCTGCATGAACTTCCTCCACAATGCTGGCAAATTTGACTCCCAGGTATGATCCTGCCCACTTCATAACATGTACACTATAATGCTATTTAATACTTGGTCTGAGGTTGGATTGGCATCTTGCATGCTTTCCACTGAGATCTACAGCACCTCATCATTGAGAGCTGGCAGTTTGCTCGCTATGTCCTTATCATTAGACATACTTGAGTTGAAATTAGCTTAGATGGCATTTTGTCATTAACTGCATGTGCTAACGACTCTGGCTTGATGAACGACTTATGCATCACCGCAGGGAAAATCGTTCATCAAAGATGCGCTGAAATGCATGGCCCATGGACTTCGCCACAAGTTCAGCTGCGTCAGCCGCAAGTGTCTGGCCGTGAAAGAGATGGTGTTCCAGCTGCAGCGCGAGTGCTACGTCAAACACAACCTCTGCTCTGCCGTGAGGGAGAACGTCAATGTCATGGTGGAGATGATCCACTTCAAGGACCTGTTTCCTAAAGGGTGAGTGCTTCAATATAGTGGTGTGTTCGATATTGACAAAAAAAAAATTATATCTTGATATTTTCTTGGATTTTGTCAATAGCAATAATTTGATTTTGCTGAGTGTCTTTTTGTGCTGGCACCTTGACTAGTTTAAAGGTATAGTTCACCCAAAAAATTTAATTACTCACCCTCATGTCGTTCCAAACCCGTAAGACCTTCATCTTCGGAACACAAGTTAAGATATTTTTGATGAAATCTGAGAGCTCTCTGACCCTGCATAGACAGCAATGCAACTGAAATCTTCCCAGGCCCAGAAACATAGCAAGGACATCAATAAAATAGTCTGTGACATCAGTGGTTCAACCGTAATTTTACAAAGCTACGAGAATACTTTTTGTGCACAAAGAAAACAAAAATAACGACTTTATTCAACAATTCTTCTCCTCCAAATCATGTATTCCGCCATTATTGAGAGTATCACAATGTATTCTACATCACCAGCATCGCGCGAATGCATTGTTTACGTGCAGAGATACTCTCGATAATGGCGGAAGATGTGATTTGGAGGAGAAGAACTGTTAAATAAAGTCGCCATTTTTGTTTTCTTTGCGCACAAAAAAGTATTCTCGCAGCTTTGTAAAATTACGGTTGAACCACTGATGTCACATGGACAATTTTAACAATGTCATTACTACGTTTTTGGGTCTGGGAACATTTCAGTCTATGCAGGGTCAGAAAGCTCTCAGATTTCATCAACAAGGTGTTGTATGTAATTTTTCGACTTGACTAAAGCTTAAAAAGACCATAATATGTTTTTTAGATATTTAGGAAACATGCTAAGTTTACATAATTGTTTCTCTGAAAATCAAAGCTACGGCCAGTTATTCTGCTTTGAAATGTGTGTTCCGTGTTGGAATGTCTGTTTTTTTTTGGTCTGTGTGACTCCGCCCACTGCCCAATTTACCCAATAGTATTTCGACACACCGGGTTGCCAGTTGGTGGAAAACACAGCGTCTTGCAGCCATGTAAGCCAGCAAATGAACTGGGACAAAGATTGCAAATTCTACCCAACATAAACAGCCTCGGCATCCATCGAAAAAGCTCTATGACCAGAGGAATATTAAAACATGGAGAAATCATCTCATCAACTTACAGTGTAAGGCTTGCAGCCTTCCATTGTCAGTTGCTATGATTCCTGTTGCAATCTGGCAACCTATGTGAGCATCGAGTCTGAGGAGGAGATTTGGACTGCAGTACCCATTTCAACCACTAGCTGTCAATATCACATAATGCACCTTTAAACATTCAAGCTCTTTAAAGGGTTAGTTCACAAAAAAATTCAAATTAGCCCGTTATTTACTCACCCTCAAGGCATCCTAGGTGTATATGACTTTCTTCTTTCAGACGAATCCAATCGGTGTTATATTAAAAATTGTCCTTGTTCTTCCAAGTTTTATTATTATAATGGCAGTGGGTGGGTGTGTTTGTTTTTCAACAGTCCAAAAGAAGCCAAATAAAGCGCATCCATCCATAATAAAATGTGCCTCACACTGCTCCGGGGGGGGGTGAATAAAGGCCTCCTGCAGCGAATCAATGCATTTTTGTAAGAAAAATATCCATATTTAAAATGTTAGAAACTTTTAGCAGAAGTGAGAGAAGTGTTTATAACGTTTTAAATATGGATATTCTTCTTACAAAAATGCATCAATTCGCTACAGGAGACCTTTATTCACTCCCCCGGAGCCGTGTGAGGCATGTTTTATTATGGATTTGCGACACTGTTACAGCACAGCGCTGCTAGATCCAGTGAGAAACGTTTGAATTCACCGCAAAATGAATAAAGATTGCTGCAAGATCTAGTGAGACGCATTCAAATTCTGCACAGAAATCTCTGTTATAAACAGATCAAATGGTGCTGACGTAGAAAACCAGAAGCAGTAACGCTAACTGTAACCATGGTGTTGTGGCAGAAATACTCGAATGTTATTACATTATTCATTTCAGGGTTTGTACAACCTTTTGAGGGAGAAATTCAAGCAATTTTCAATGACTTTCAAGCATTTCATACAACTGTTGCCAACACCTTAAAGCTCCAAAATGATCCGATTTGAATGTTATTTTTAATGGGATGACCAAAATATACTGTGGTGAACAAACACTTATGTAAAATTAAAAAAATACATCAAATCACCATTATAACCTGTAGATGGCAGCAGAGGAGCACTTATTTGCTTATTAGTCATTCATTTCTGCTTTTTCATTTATATTTTTAAATTATAAAATCACAATTATAAACTATTATAAAATATCAAATCATCAAGAAATCAGATTTTGTCCGAGTTTTACACTTTTTTGTGTATGAAGTAAGAAAAAAATCACGCATAATCACTGAAGTTGTTTGTTAGTTCCACATAATACTATAAAAGAATACTGGTACATTTAATAAAAGTACAATATATACCTTTTCTATTTAAAAAATAGATTATTGTTAGGGATGCACGATATTATCAGACAGATATCGGAATCAGCCTATAATGGCTTTAAATGTAAATATCGGCATTGGCCCAATATGAAAAATTATGCAGATATGTCTTGCCTATAAGAGGAATATGTTAACTCACATGTGCTCAGGGTGTGCTAGTGGTTAGATCATGTCAGCAGTGTGGCTCATTATTGAAGCAAAGTTTTGTCTGAATGATGATTAGACTCACTCTTTTGGATCACTGCATTTAATCTGTTGGTGTGTGATAGAGTAAACAGTAATAGCACGTGCAGCAGCAGCAGTGACAGCCTCCCCCAGGTCCTAACGCCCGCTCAGTAAGAAGTTTTAATATGTAGGGGGTGCTGTTGGCCTACTTCTAATAAAATTACAAGTAAAATAGCCTACACAAATAACATTTAGACAGTGTTTCTGATTAAATAAGCAGTAATAAAATGAGTATGTTTTGATTTAAAGGTCAGAAGCTATAGCTTACATGAAAAAAAATAATCACAAACATGACACTTGTAAATTAAATAATTTGATATATACTGATATATTCATTAATGTGTAATATGTTTTATTTTTTAAACAAATCGTAAGCTCTAAAAGATTTTCAGAGTTTTTACAACTCTTTTGCTTTAGACCATCTACAAATGTTAAAATAAAATGTTAGGATTAACACTTCATCATCTTTCTGGGGGAAAAAATGCAGCGATTGATATATAGTTTATTTATAGTTATTTTCAAAGCTTCAATGTACTGTCAAAAAACCTTCCTTATTGTTTATTAATTCTAACAAATAAGTTCTTGTTAAAAACTAACCAAAAGTAAAAATATTTTGCTTATAATTTCTGCACAGGAGAGACTTGGTGGTGTTTCCAAACAAAAGGAAATATATCGGTATCGGGCAAAATGAGTTAAAAAATATCGGCATATCGGATATCGGCAAAAATCCAATATCGTGCATCCCTAATTATTGTACATGTTACTGTTGTTAATAAAATACATTTTATAAGCTTCCCAACTCAAGCTTAGTGCTTTACTGTCAAATGTGTATAAACATGAAATAAACAAGAAGTGAACCTGTAATATTATTAATAATTGCACTTATTAATGCAAAACAATAGTATTTTTATCATATCATGTATATATTTGTCATACATCCCTCTGAAATTAAAAGAATACTGCACATTTTAATTTCTATCAAAGCATTTGTCAGTAATACAGTTAAAATGTGGAAAATATGTGATCGATTGCGTTGCAGACTGATTTAAGGTGTGCACCTAAATTTTCTGCTTGTGCTCCTAAACATTTTCAGTCAGGGGCTATAGTGCTCCCAGTAAAAATAGTTGAAAAAAAAAACACCCGCCTGTACACCTGTATACTGTACATCTAGGATGCCTTGAGGTTGAGTAAATCATGGGCTAATTTTCATTTTTGGGTGAACTAACCCTTTAAAACAGGATGGATTCTAATTGGATGTCAGAGTTTATAGTTACTTATCATTTTTAAAGGAATTCCAATGATATCGGTCCTCTGGGCCATTATGAGTATAGTAGTATCGTGTATCGTTCTTGATGTGAACGGGTCTTAACTGTGGTTTTAGTTTTTTAACTGTCTCCTCTCCTTCACCGAAAGGCCCCATGTGGAGTTAGTAAACATCCTGTTGGGATGCGGCGAGGAGGTGCGCATCGCCATCGCCCACCGAATACGAACTCAGTGCGAGCAGAACTGGGGAGCTCTGTGTGGGAGTCTGAGTCTCTGTGCCCCCGGAAAGGTGGAGAACCAGGCCGGTACCACCCTCGCCCCTGTCCCAGACATCACCACCCCCCCGGGAGCCAGCGGCAACTCCCTTCCTCCCGCGAGCCCGCGTCTCCCTGAGGCCGACGGGGAAACGGTCTGGACACTCACAGAAGATGAAAATCAGTCCTCAGGTCCTCAAGACAACGCCTCTGATGCTGAAAAAGAGCTAAAGAGGTCTCTCAATGCCACCAAAAGGAGGTGAAGGGAAGTGGGTTCTCAGTGCCTTTAGCCCACACGTCCAAAAAGGCTCGTTCACTGCTCTCCTTCCCTGCCTCGCTCAAGGACAAATAAGCTGCAGTCTCCAGTGCTTCTATAAGAGCACCAGCGACGACAGGGTATTTCAATGTGACGTTACATTTAGAGCTGCCATCCATTGGTCATTGTATTTGTTTTGTAGGTCATTCTGTGAGAGCAAGGACTGGTAAAATATTCGATAGGAGTCTCGATAGTTTCGCAATATTTCAGTGGCGTTTCACCCTTTGTATTTGTAGATTGTGGACTAAGTGCATTCCTCAGACTGCAGACTCTTCAGAATGCTTACGAGGAGTCTATCAGGCTGCAATTCTGAATAGCATTATTACAAAAACTGGGCCTTGTGTTTTGTGATGACATCATTCCATCTGCTCAGTATTTGTCTGCTTTGAAGCAAGGCCATCTGGGTGAACATCACGGAAACATGTCCGGCCCACATTTCACCCCAAAAGAAAGGAAATATATATTAATAAAACAACAAAAAAAAATTTAAACATTGGATTACACTACTATTCAAAAGTATGAGGTCAGTCATTTTTTTGTTTGTTGAAATGAATACTTTTATTCTGTAAGGTACTGATAGTAAAAAAAAAAATTTTTGTTACAAAAGTCTATTATTTCAAATAAATGCAGCTCTTTTGAACTTTCTAGTCATCAAAGAATACTAAAAAATGTATCATGGTTTCCACAAAAAATAATAAGCATAATAAGAATGATCATCATCATTATTGTCAGTGTTGAAAACAGCTTTCACTGCTTAATATTTAGTTTTTCAGGATTCTTTGATGAATAGAAAGTTCAAAATAACAGCATTTAGTTGAAATATTTTAAATGTCTTTATTGTCACTGTTGATCTCTTTAGGTTGTTCTTGCTGAATGCATGTATCGATTTCTTTTCATCACAGAAATAAAATATATTCTAAAATATATTAAAATGGTAAATAACTCATTTAAATTGGAATAATATTTCACCGTATTATTATTATTTTTACCCTATTTTTGAATATTCAGGACCTTTAAATGTTTTGAATTGTGGCATTATTTCAAGTGAATTTAGCCTTAATGTACTTGACTTTTTCTTTTTGCTGCATTTCAGTAAATAATTAGTCAGTACATAAAATACCATGCTTTAAATCTACTCTCTTTGATTTGGGGTGAAATATGGATCTGGACGTGTTTCTGACCGGTTTGGTGAGATGCACCTCTTTGGACGGTTTCTGAGCACAGGTAAAGCCTCAGCAGCAGATATAAGCTCTTATATGCCACGTGCTTCATGCAGTACACTCAGGTGTGTTCACTGCAGTGTTGCAATGTGACATATCTAATATGTAATATCAGATTTCATATTTTTCTTGCTTAGAATTTAGAATAGACATTTTTCATACGTGATAAAAAACCTATGCCTTCCTTGATAGATTGCAGTTACATACACAAACATTTTAAAATATGACAAAATATGCAGATCCTACCTCATCTCTGTAACACGCACCTGTACTGAAATACTGTATAATATATTGCATAAAACATGTTAGAATGTGTCCCATATTTTCACAAGGCAAACTGGTCAATGCCTACTCTCACTCCCCTCTGTTTCAGTGTGTTTCTTGTAGATATTTTACATTATTACTTTTTTTTTATTTAAATTAATTTCTTCAAATTTATGCATGAAGTGTATCTTGTGGATTTTCAGGTCAGGTTCATTTCAGCCACTGTAGAGTGCTGGTAAGTCATTTTATATACATGCTTGTACTATTTATTTTTTACTTTTATTTTAGTTATTTTATTAATTATTTACATTTTTTATTTTGGATCTGTATCAAAGTAATCAAATGTATTCATTGAAAAAAAAAAAAGTTTTTTTCCACAATAAATTAACCTTGTATCCAATTTTTGGCCTTCTGAAACCTTCTGAAAGGTTATAAAGAAACTATAATGCATTAAAACAAACTGGCACACCTGGCACTTGGGTAACTTTTTACCCTCAGAAACCAAGTGCGGCAAGACCACAATGTTTGTTTTATGCAACACACACACACACATTAACATTAACATTTCACATACTGCTGTATCATAGCAAAACTTAAGAGCATAGAGCTCTACTGCAACAGAAGAAAAGCTCGGTGTAATTAATATACCACAAGATACAGGGCCTAAACAGATACATGTGACTGCATCTCTAAATCTAATTTGCGTTTACATCATTTTTGGAGCTAGAACTGTATAATTGTTTGAATGTTTCTGAAAGAAGTCTTATTAATCTGTGAAATATTATTGCAATTTAAAATGATTGTTTTCTATTTGGATATATGTTAAAATGTAATTTATTCCTGTGATGTAAAGCTGAATTTTCAGCATCATTACTCCAGTCTCCAGTGTCACATGATCCTTATTCTAATAAGTTCATTGTTCACAATATTACTGTTTTTACTGTATTTTCGATCAAATAAATGCAGCCTCGGTGAGACTTCTTTCAAAAACATTAAAAATCATTCTAAACTTTTAAACGGTATTGTAAATGAATAAAGGACAAAACTGATCAGTTCTTCATAAGAGTCACCTGCTTTTTAAGACACAACCAGACACATACTACAACAAAACAGAGATACTACACCCCCTAGTGGTTCATTCCACTGAAGAACACGCGAGACCATAACAGCTCCAAACGTCTTCCATGTTGTGAAGAGACTAAAATCATGCTCTGAGATCTTTAATATAGAAAAACAATTCATGTAATCAAGTTAAATCAAGTGTTTCCAACTCAGGAAATCCCGGCTTCACTGGAATGACTAGAATAGGAATCAATTAGAGAGACTGCTGATGCGGTAAACAATATGAAATATGCCAGATACTTCAACTGCAAAGTCAAAAGTCTGGGAAAATTACGGTTTTTAATTAATCCAAGTCTCTTATGCTCACCAATTAAGGTTGAACTTATTTGATCACAAATACAGTAAACTGGAATATGGGAAAAGTCATAATTTAAAACAGTTTTATTATAATACATTTTAAAATGTAATTTATTGCTGTGATGCAAAGCTGAATTTTCAGCATCATAACTCCAGTCTTCAGTGTCACATGATCCTTCAGAAATCAATCTAATATGATGATTTGCTGCTCAAGAAACATTTCTTATTATGAATGTTGAAAACAGTTTTTGGTGCTTAATATTTTTGTGGAAACCATGATACTCTACCATTCAATATATACATATATATATATATATATGCATTTTTTGTAATTCAGAAAGGATGTATATAACCTATTGTCACTTTTGATTAATTTAATGCATCTTTGCTGAATAAAAGTATTGCTTTTTTGTTTATATATATAATATATATATGTATTTAGTGCTGTCAAACGATTAATCGCATTCAAAATAAGTTTTTGTTTACATAATATATGTGTGTACTGTGTATATTTATGTATATATAAATACAAACACATGCATGTATATATTTAAGAAAAATATGTTATGTTTATATATTAAATATATTTATATATAATATAAAATATAAGAATATAAATATATAAATGTATATACATGTAAATATTTTCAAAATATATTCTGTGTGTATATATATATATATATATATATACACAATAAATATACACAGTACACATACATAATGTAAACAAAAACTCTTATTTTTGATGTGATTAATCGCGATTAATCGTTTGACAGCAATAATATATATATATATATATATATATAAATCTAACTTCTGAATAGGAGTGTATAATGGTTTCCACAAAAAAAAAAAAAACCTGCATAAACTGTTTTCAACACTGATAATCATAGAAAACAGTCCTTTCAAACTGTAATGATATTTCACAATATTACTGTTTTACTGTATTTTTGAGCAAATAAATGCAGCCTTGGTGAGCATAAGAGACTTTATTTAAAAATAAAAAATCATAATAGTGTCAATGAAGCATAACCTTCAGTTATATGCAGAAATGCTATTATTACAGTAGCTCATAAGGCACAAACATCTTTAAAGTTGTTTTGAACTTTATGCAGACATTGTTCATCAGGTTATTGGAACATTACAGAACTAACCTGAGATCGAAACATTTTATTATTGTACAAGCAACGACATTGATTATAAAAGAATATGCAAATGCAAGCATTAAGACTAATGTAGTAAAATGTACAAGACAGCAAAGTGCAATTATTCCTTCCTGAATTTCTATTTAGTGATCCTGATAATAGAGATTTTATACTAGCACTTCAATATCCTCCCTTATTGTGTCCCCAGAGAATTCTGAAGCTTGTCATCATCTTTATGGTGGCTTAAATGATGACAAACCCTTTCTTTCTGAAAGAACTACTGGCTCTGAGAACTGTGGGTCTCATTTGGGTTGTAACATTCACAGAATGATTTATGGAAAGCAGTGTTAAGTTGACACAGTTCCCTTTTCCACTAAATGAAGGGGAAGAGTCTCTTTTTCAGGATGTAGAGCACTGTAGCCAGAAACAGAGCAAGAGCTAAAAAGATCAGCAGTTTGTCGGTCAGTTCACGCCGATTATATTTCAGGATAAGTTTTCGCCCCAAGTGAATGGTTCCCGTCATGGCCTTAAACTCTTCATTCGTCTCTTGCACAGTCCTTGAGGATGCAGCTGGAAACAGAGCAAGTGGAGAAAATATAGAAAACTTGCAATACTCATAACAAGATAGTAGAAAAGTCATAACCATGAGGTTAGATGGGGGTTTTTTATAATCAAATGTAATGATCTTCAACCTGAATATATAAAATGATATTATATATAAAATATCCAAACCAGACCAGATTTGCATCTCAAAACATCACAGATTCTTTTACCTTAATCTGCAGGTTTATAACAAACATTTAAATACTTTCACCAGCAGTTTTTCACTAGCAATTTTTCGCCAAATTAGTTCATGAAAAAAATGATATGTGACCCTGGAGCACAAAAGCAGTCTTAAGTCGCTGGGGTATATTTGTAGCAATAGCCAAAAATACATTGTATGGGTCAAAATTATCGATTTTTCTTTTATACCAAAAATCACTAGGATATTAAGTAAAGATCATGTTCCATGAAGATATTTGGTAAATTTCCTACTGTAAATATATCAAAACTTCATTTTTGATTAGTAATATGCATTGCTAAGGACTTCATTTGGACAACTTTAAAGGCAATTTTCTCAATATTTAGATTTTTTTGCACCCTCAGATTCCAGATTTTCAAATAGTTGTATCTCAGCCAATTATTGTTCTATCATAACAAATCAATGGGAAGCTAAAATAAATAATAAATCTCAGCTTCAAAAAATTGATGACTGGTTTTGTGGTCCATGGTCACATATACTCATAAATTTTAGGGTATAATGGATTGATTGAGGGATGGGAGGATAGATAGAACATATAATATGTTGATTATAATAAGAAATGTTTCTTGAATAGCAAATCAGCATATTAGAATGATTTCTGAAGGATCATGAGACCCTAAAGACTGAAGTAATGATGCTGAAAATTCAGCTTTGCTTCAAAAGAATACATTTTAAAATATAGTCAAATATATCTTATTTTACATTCATTTCATTTTAAGTGTTAAGTTTTTTTTTAGTGTGAGCGACTTCTTTCAGAAAGATTATAAAATCTTACCAACCCCAAGTGTTTGAACGGTAGTGTATATAACATAGTGTGTTTGGTTTGCTTGCTTTTTTTTTTTTTTTTTAGATGTTTTTATTTATTTATGCTTTCTAACCATTTTGAACACTAATTATTGTTAGTTTTAATTATTTTAGTTATAATTACTGATTATTTTTATTGCTATTAGTAACTCGGTGCATAAGATGTCAACGTGCAGAATAAACCAACCTTTTTCTTGCTAATGAGATTTCTTCAGGTGTAAAACCATGTTATTACCTACATATGACAACTGTGTTACATTTCTACTCATATGTGACCCTGGACCACAAAACCAGTCATAAGTGTCAATTTTTCGAAATTGAGATTTCTACACAATCTGAAAGCTGAATAAATAAGCTTTCCATTGATGTATGGTTTGTTAGGATAGGACAATATTTGGTCGAGATACAACTACTTGAAAATCTGGAATCTGAGGGTGCAAAAAAATCAAAATACTGAGAAAATCGCCTTTAAAGTTGTCCAAATGAAGTTCTTAGCTATGCATATTACTGAGCAAAAATTAAGTTTTGATATATTTACGGTAGGAAATTCACTAAATATCTTCATGGAACATGATCTTTATTTAATATCCCAATGATTTTTGGCATAAAAGAAAAATGGATCATTTTGACCCATACAATGTGTTTTTGGCTATTGCTACAAATATACCCCAGCGACTTAAGACTGGTTTTGTGCTCCAGGGTCACATACGTCAGCGAACCTTTAATAGATTTACGTTCTTATATCATGAAGGTTATGATCATGATAACAGAGCGCCTCAGCTTTTTTACCCAGAGTTCCGATGGTCTCCTCGCTCTGCTGCACCTGCTGTGCCATCATCCGGCTGATGCTCATCAGACTCTCTGTGATGTCACTGGATGTCTGCACCATACTCTCTTTAGTGGCCTTCCTACAACCACAACAACCAGATGAATTTAGTAAATATGGCTTAGGACAGTGTTGAGAAGTAACCACTATCCATTTAAATACCACATAAATGTGCAATTGCTTTGCTTTCTTTGTGGTCCCACTTTATATTAGGTGGCTTTAAATACTATGTACTTACATCAATGCACTTATTGTGTTTATACTGTATTGCACAACACTTGCTGCTATTGAGGTGGGATACAGGGAAGGTTAGGGACAGGTTTGGTGGTATGGGTAGGTTTAAGGGTGAGTTAAGGTGTAAGGGATGGGTCAACAGTGTAATTATAAATGTAAATACAGATGTACTTACATCCAGATTTTTTTGAATATATAAGTACGATGTAAAAGCATGTACACAATAAGTGCATTGTACCAAATGATTAATTTTAAGGCCACTAAATATAAAGCTTTTTTGTTTTCAAAAATCATAGAAACGTTGAAATGTCCATCACAATGATTTGATTGTGACTGGCTGGAAATAGCAGCCTCGAGAGCAGCTGTAAAGCAGCATGTTTTACCTTTGTCTAACTGAATCACCACCTTGAAGCAGTTCGTCCTTCTCCAGGTTGTCAATGGCCAGCTTGCAGGTCAGATTTGCCTTCCTCCACGCCATCTGGTTACTGAAACACAGGAGTAGTGATAATATTGTAATTCAACACACAATCAGAAAGAAGATTAGACAATAAAAATGTTTTTCTAACCTTAACATCTGCTTCCGATGGCCTTCTGTTTCACTCAAGATAGCTTGTTTATCAGTCTCTCGGTCTTGTTCTTTGGCCATCTGTTCCATGTCCTAACAAAAAGTTTGGTTTCGCTATTATCTGCAATGTTAACCCTGTAAAGCCTTTTTAATGGAATCATTTATTGAACCTTGAAACAAAATATAAAGGAAAATGAAAAAAAAAAAATAGTATGTGTTTTATATCGCAATTGATACATCAGTTTTTTTATGGTTCATAAAGTGTGATATAAGAGACTATGAAACTCACAGCTGAGGAGGAAAAAACACCTCAATTTTTAAAGTCCAAGTGTAGCAAAATATGCAGTTTGGTGCAGATGTTATTATTTATATGGCCAAAGAGTAAGAAGAAATTATGACAGCTTGCAAAGAGATTTTTATAACAGTAAAACAGACTACTTACAAAAAATGCATATAAATATCAGTTGTCACTATATATCTCAGAATAAGGTTTTATTAGTTTTATGATCAAAGCTCTGTAGTTTTAATTGTAGGGTAAACATATAATGCAATGAAATACAATTGACTAATGTACAAATAAATATTCCTTAGAAGCCTTTTGTATCATATCTGATGCATGTTAACATTATTTGTCTAAAATTATGTATGGATAAGTAAACCTAAGCTGCTTTAGTCCAGTAAATGTTCACCATGAAATATAGATAACAACATAAAAGTTATTTCTACATTATAAAAATTGTTAAAGATTTATATACTTATAGATTTAGATAAATACCTACAAAACGTCAATAATGATATTATAATCATAGCGATATGATGGATATTATCCAACTGTCCATCACAAAACTTTTACTTAGTTTAGCTTTAGCCATAATAGTAACTTTGCATTAACTATTTTCATCACATCAGAAAACTACCTAAATAAAATAAATACAGATAAAAAAAATAAATAAAAGCAAAATGACATGCATTCTGGAAGCTTCTTAGATGTTGAATTTGATCCCATATTATTATCATTATTATATGTTTACACTAGTGGCTGTTGTTTAACGGAAATGTTTAAATTTTTTATCTATATGGTCATATTCATGACGAATGTACCTGAATCCTCTGTCTTAACTGATTGAACCTTTCCTTCACTGTAGAGTTCAGATCCAAAAGCACTGCCTGTGGCCCGCAGCACTCTCTTATGTCCTGACACGAAAAGAAAAGACTTATTGAACAAGAATTTATTATTTCCTCTTCATGCTGACTGACAGACACGACAATTATGGCCACATCTTTGAATTACTATAGTTAGCTTGTCTGACAAACCTGACGGTAAGACTATAGCCGATACAATAATATAAAGAATGAATCCTACCTGAATAAGAGCTTTGATTTCCAGATCATATTTGATAATCTCTTGGCCACAAATTCGTACATGTACATCAGAGGAGGACGCCATGTTTGTTGTTATACGATACGTCAGGACGTCCAAACTTCATCGCATTTTCAGAACGCCTTTTTGATGCGCCCTGCAAAAGTGTTCTGAGAGCAAAACAGCGCATAATACCGCTTTACAAATTTCCCCAAGAATACATATATGATATATGATTGATTAAATTAATCAAAACTGACAAAAAATACATTTTTAATTCTGCAAAAGTTCCCATATAGGCTTGTGTTCTTTTTAACTTTCTATTTATCAAAGAATCCTAAACAGAATGCAGGCCCTATCATGGTTTCCACAAAACAAGTCGCTTCAGTCCAGTAAATGTTCGCCATGAAATATTGATAGCAATATAAAAGTAATTCTTACATTTTAAAAATCGTTAAATATTTATAGGCTACATTTACAAATAAATACCCACAAAATGTCAATAATCCAGTTATTGGCTAATCATTATACCGTTATTATGATGGATATTATCCAAATGTAAAAAAATAGCCTAAATAAACGTTATCCTGAAGGGAGGGGGGGAGGGATGGATGGATAGATAGACGGATAGACAGACAGACAGACAGACAGAATTTAATTATCTATCGGATAGATAGATAGATAGATAGATAGATAGATAGATAGATAGATAGATTATATAATTATCTATCAAACAGACAGACAAACAGACAGACAGGTAGATAGACAGACAGACAGAATCTATACTTATCTATCAGATAGATAGATAGATAGATAGACAGATAGACAGAATCTAATTATCTATCAGATAGATAGATAGATAGATAGATAGATAGATAGATAGATAGAGTCTATAATTATCTATCAGATAGATAGACAGACAGATAGAATCTAATTATCTATCTATCTATCAGACAGATAGATAGATACATACATAGATAGACAGATAGATAGTATCTAACTGAAAATTAATTATTTATAATATTTCTGTTTTATATGTGTATTTATAGCCTATATGGGACGGATTTGCACTATTGAAAAATAAAAAGATAGATAGATAGATAGATAGATAGATAGATAGATAGATAGATAGATAGATAGATAGATAGATAGATTCTATAATTATCTATCAGATAGATAGATAGATAGATAGAATCTAATTATCTATCAGATAAATAGATAGATATATAGAATCTATAATTATCTATCAGATAGATAGATAGATAGATAGATAGATAGAATCTAATTATCTATCAGATAGATAGATAGATAGATAGATAGATAGAATCTATAATTATCTATCAGATAGATAGATAGATAGATAGATAGATAGAATCTAATTATCTATCAGATAGATATATAGAATCTATAATTATCTATCAGATAGATAATGGTATCTATAATTATCTATCAGATAGATAATGGAATCTATAATTATCTATCAGATAGATAGATAGATAGATAGATAGATAAATAGATAGATAGATAGATAGATAGATAGATAGATAGAATCTAATTATCTATCAGATAGATAGATATATAGAATCTATAATTATCTATCAGATAGATAGATAGATAGATAGATAGAATCTAATTATCTATCAGATAGATAGATATATAGAATCTATAATTATCTATCAGATAGATAATGGTATCTATAATTATCTATCAGATAGATAATGGAATCTATAATTATCTATCA
>JAFVLL020027171.1:0-18989 GCA_021397915.2 Tor tambroides | reverse complement strand
AGCTTAGGAACAAACGTGCTACCAATAACAACCAGACAGCTTTGGAACAAACGTGCTCCCAATAACAACCAGACAGCTTTGGAACAAACGTTCTACCAATAACAACCAGACAGCTTTGGAACAAGCGTGTTACCAATAACAACCAGATAGCTTAGGAACAAACGTGCTCCCAATAACAACCAGACAGCTTTGGAACAAACGTTCTACCAATAACAACCAGACAGCTTTGGAACAAGCGTGTTACCAATAACAACCAGACAGCTTAGGAACAAGCGTGCTACCAATAACAACCAGACAGCTTTGGAACAAACGTTCTACCAATAACGTTCTACCGGAAGGCGCAAGGTCGCGCCTTCCGGGAGCGGGGCGAACTGTCACACCCCAGGACTGTTTGTTGTGTTTTCTCCCTCATGTGCCCTTATTTGGTCATTGCTGTTCCTGTCCTCGTTTGAGTCATTATTAGTTATTCATCATCACCTGTCTGTCACTCATTAGTTACCCTTTATTAGTTGTGTTCTGTTTTCAGTCCCTTGTCCAGTCTACTACATCCCTACGTGTGTTCCTGTCTGTCTGTCCTGGATTTACCCTGTTGTGGATTATTAAAGACTGTTTGCATCATTCATCTTCTTCTTTGTGTGCTCAATCCCACCGTAGCGTGACAGCTATTAGTTACTAAGCATCTAGTGTGGACTTAACGTTCTAATTTAAGTAAGAACTTACACAAGGCAGGTGCAAACCTACCCTGGACTTTGGTATTAGGGCACAGAGACATGATGTATCTTGGTTAAAGTTAATGGAGAATATCTGGTGTTTTTCGGCGCCTACAGTATGCACGTTAATGTGATAAAGAAACTTGCAGTGTGGGACAAATAAAAGAAAGAATGTCATTTTATTTGTATTTTGTTTATATGTTCTTAATAACAAAGTAACCATGTTTTGTCATATATGTCAAATAAATAAGCTTTCTGCATTTTTTTTTGTCGTGTTTGTCTATTGTAAAGTCATACACAACTGTGAATATGGTAAATGTGTCAAAACTTTTCTGTAAAATTCTAGAAATAATAATAATAATAATAATAATAATAATTTTGCCCAAAACAAACTGAACAGCTGCATCAAAACATTGCTCTACCTTTAGCACCACCTGGCTGCTGCTGAACAGAAAACAGCCCTGTGCAAAAGAAATTTTAATGACAGATCAACATAAGAAACAAACATATCTTAAAGGCAAATTAGCATCCAAATGATGTTTGATTTGATTTGTAAAGCAGTCAATGCCAGAATCATGTGATGAATGATTTACTGATGCACAAAAATCTAAGTACAATATGCAAAGTACATAAACTGAAATTATTGATGAATGGAAACAGCAACTTTCAAATTTCTATAAAAAAAAAGATAAATGTGTTTATAAAATGACTGAGTTTAATTTAATTTATAATGATATAAACTATTTTAACTATAGTTTAAACTTTAATATTTTCAGTAACATCATTTTAGTAGCATCATAAATTGGATGATTTAGGCATTACATTGTTTTTACTTTCAATAATGAAAGTCTTACATTACCCAGTAATAACAGCCAGCACTGGATGATCCCCATCATCTCACAGAGAAGCCCTCATAAAATGTACATCACTCTGTAATGTTGGTGGGGAGAAGGTAATCTATACGACAGAGATTATGAAATTTGTGTAAATGACTATGAATATATTGTATTATAAAATTTAATGTATTTATTAAAATTGGCTTAAAATATTTACAAAAACTTTTTTCTGAGCTTGCTATTAGTAGAGTTTTATTAATATATATATATATATATTTTTTTTTTTAAGGTTTTGGTTTAATGCTCAAATGTTTTGTAATCAATAGCTGTTTATATCTGTTGTCAAAGTTATTTTATAACAATATAATTAAACCGACCTGTCCTGTTGTGTGAAGTCCGAATGATCTGGATCAGCAGCTTCTGTCAGCACAATGATGAAGTGATCGATGTCAGTTTGAAATCTGATGATGAACCTCAAAGATGACTGATTTTCTTACTGTTCGTCTCACTGTGTGACGTCACACGGCAGGGAAATGTAGATTAAGAGGCGGTTTGAGAGTTTCAGTTCTGAGAGACCAGATTCCAAATCAAACATGGACTGTTTTTTTTTACCAGACAGATAAAATTAAAAGAAATAGAATGAAATTCAGGAGCTGCTATTATTCTTGTTTAAGACTATATATTCTGAATTACAAATATACACTGAAATAAAACTAAAATTTCTATGCAAATGAATTTCTGAGTTTTGCATGTCAATTAGTTTAGGAAAATTTGTAAAGCTTTAACATATTTGTTCCATTTGCATGTGCAGAAATGAGTCGCGTTACCTGTTCAAATCAAGTGTTTGAATGCAAGATAAAGTATAGCTGCAAGCAGCAATCAAGGGGACAAGCAGAAAGCAAGAACAATGAGTCATGAAAACATAGCTAATGCTAACGTGCTTGTAAAATAAAGCATTTTAAGACAAAATTAAAAATGGCCAAAGCCCAAAATGGCCAATATAGGAAAACTGAACCAATGGGCCAAAGAATCAGAGGAAAATATTTTTGCTTCTAAACTTTATGTTTCAAAGGTTATTAGCATAAACATGAGCGTAAATTTGAATTGTTGGTGGTGCTAGAGGGTTTGAGTTAGAGTTTGCAAACTTGCTATGGTTAATGTTGAGACTGTCCTCTATCTGTGTGCCAAATTTCATACATCTACGGGCTGCCATAGACTCAAGAGTGGAAGAAGAAGCAGCAGCAGCAGAAGAAGAGGAAGAACAAGACAAAAACTAATGGATACATTAGCTGCCTACGAGCATATAAATATTGGGCAACTGAATTATAATTACAGGAATATCAGAACTATAGGAAAGCAGAATATAAACTCTAACAAATGACCAGCAGTGACACACGTGATGCTTCAGCCAAAGTGTGAAAACAGCTGATTGACAGACTTGAATGTATCTCTGGTCATTCAGTGCTTTTGTGGTTCTGTGTTGAATCAGTTGAACAGTTAAAGCTTAGGATGTGCTTTACAGCAACAAACACAGATTAATAAATAATTTATCATTATTAGTTTGTAAGGTTACTGAGAAATTGGTCCTGGAAAATTAAAAGAAACACAGATGGATGAGATTATGCCAGATCACATTTAATTTTGTCTTTGAAAAGCAGAATAAAACATAAGTCTTTTCCCATATCCTCATGTCACTTCAAAGGATATTATATTAGACACACTATTAAAGAGAGAGTTCACCCAAATATGAAAATTCTGTCATTAATTACTCACCCTCATATCGTTCCAAACCCATAAGACCCTCATTCAACTGTGCAACTCAAATTAAAATATTGTTTGATGAAATCAGAGAGCTCTCTGACCCTCCACAGACAGCAACATAACTGAAATGTTCCCAGACCCAGAAACGTAGTAAGGACTTTGGTAAAACAGTCCTTGTGGTTCAGAGGTTGAACCATATTTTTATGAAGCTAGGAGAATACTTTTCTTACAGGTTTGGAATGACATGGGGGTGAGTAATTAATGACAGGATTTTGATTTTTGGGTGAACTATGCCTTTTCTAGATATTAAATAGTGCTGAAATTAGTAAATCTTTCAGGCAAATGTTTTACATGATTGCCTGATAACAACTGTCACATGTTGAGTCAGAAATCTATTACAAAAATAATCTGGAAAACTTTGTGGAATTAGATTACTTTCAGCTATTAAGTAAATAAATTGTATTCATTATTTTATGAATATTTCTGAAATGTTTTACATGATAACATCGTAAAATCTTATTTAGGATTTTTTAGTATGAACTAATCGTAGTAAACGGTTTCACAGTATCGACATGCCATTACAGTGTGTTCAAGGTATCAATGGTAAAATATTAAAGATTTTTCAAATAACATCATTGCACACACTGCTGAAAAGAAAAAAAAGAAAAGAAAAAAGTAAAAAAAGAAACCCAACCACCTTAATCTGCTTAAAGATGTCTTCTTTTGACGTCATGGGATCTATCTCAGCAATTATGCAAATGTTTCCCCAAAACTGTATATTCATCTTACACGTAAAAATCTCATGGCAATCCATAATTATTATACATTTTGGCAAACTGCTAGCCAATTCGTATGATCCCAATGGATGGTCACACTCCACTTTTCCTTCTACTGTCTTCCATTCATGCATATGTGAAAGAAACCACAAGCGTCTGTGAATTTCGCTATAGTTTGGTGAACTCCCTGCAAATTTGTTTCTTACATGAAGACGTGTGATCAATAGAATGCAAAATTTAAATCTGTAGAAGTGAGGCATTGTATTAAAGTGGAATAGACTGCATATTTTTACATATGGCATGTATTTTATGCCAAGTTATGCTTTTTAAAGACTCGGCAGGATGTGACGTCATATTGCAACCTTCGTAGTGTCCGTAGAAATTTGCGTGCTCAAAGTCTAGTGACCGCCAATTTATTCGTATTTTTTCTTACGATCTTTTTATGCCCCAACGACCATCATGCTTATACTTTTTTACTTATACGAAATCACCACCTCGTAAAATCTTCAAGTTTTCCCTTGAGATACAGCATTTACTTGCTGTCATAATCTCAGACCCGTCCACTGGTCAGCGTCCTCCATTCCAGTTTGGTGTCGTATGCCATTCCCAGCTCCTCCAGTTTCTGCTGCAGCTGAAAAACAAAATGCTTGTCACCAGCAAGATGCACAAGAACCTGAACAAAACTGCTTTGTTAGCCAATTACACTAACCTTCGCCAAGATGGCCACTTTCAGGTGAAGATCAGAGATGTCCTGATGAGATTTCACTTGGATTTTCAAAATCTGCCTCTTCTTCAGAACTGAGTATAAACACACACAAACACACCTAACTTTTACAATGATCTTTAAAGCTCAACCGCTTGTATTTTATATGCTCAGCCGGTTGCATTTTTATTATTTTATTATTCTACTCTGCTGTGACACAACACACTAGGAACTCATCAGACATCAGTGGAGATCTGATGAGTTAAATCAACAGTATTTCTGCAATTCATCTTTTTACCTTTACATGCAGCTGCCTGATAAATTCTGAATTAATATTTTCATTTTCTGATTGTCTAGAAATGGAGACACAGCTGCAAAAAGCGATTTTCTTCCTCAGCAGTGCAAATGCTTAATGCTTAAGAGAAAATATCTGCCAATGCAGTCAGAAAAATAAACTTGGTTTTTTGGATCAGTTCTATTAAAACAAGACTTCTTATCTGAAGTCATTGTACATCTCCTTAATTCAAGAAGGTTTAGATATTTACACTGGAAAACAAGACAAAATACTAAAAAAAGAACATTTTTGAAGTGTAAATCCCATTATACAACACATAAGCACTGTAGGTGCCCAATAAAATATCCAAATACACCACATTCACACACAGGCAGAGCAGAAGAAAGGCTTTTGAGCGCTGCACGTCTGATCATCCCACAGTCTGCTGTCTTGTAACTGTTGTGCCACACATTCTCCCGATTCATCCGGCTGAGCAGAATCCCAGTTTCTGAATGAAGACGCACTGTTATCGGACCAGACGTAATCGTCTTTGAATAGGCCGATGTATGCGAAATGTCCTGCAGGTATCAGCTCCCGGATCTGACGGTTCTCCTCCTCGTTCCTCACACTGACCAGCTCCGTGTGATGCTGTCTGCAGTAAGTCTGAGCGTCTCTCCAGGACTTCGGCTCACTAACAAAGACGTATTTCTGGTTATCTCCCCGACCTAGAAGATTCAAAAGAATCAGAATGAAGACTTCTTCAAAGCCAGATATCTTCAGAAAGATCTCGCTGAATACTCACCATCATAGCACAAGAAATATCTGATAGGAAAACAGTAGGTGTCGTAGAACTGCCCATCGGTATACATCACAGCACAGTCTTCATACTCTTCAAAGATCTCTTCGTCTGTAGCTGCCCAGTTTCTGTATTCAGTTTCTCCTTCCTGGTAAAACTCTGGATCAGCCAGAGCCCAGCGCCACTGCTTACTGTCGTTTTTCTTCAGTCCAATCCAGGCGGATTTAGTGTAGGTGAAGTTGTCAAGCCCAAGGAGCTCCTCCAGGTCTGCCTGGTCCGACAGAGTCACCAGATCAATGTAATTCTCTCGACAATATTGTTGAGCCGCATCAAACGTCTTGGATTGATTCACAAAGTGGATGATTTTCTGTGATAAAGCATGTGAACCTTAAAAAAAGAATTTTTCATGGGTGATATGGAAAAGTACACCTGCTAATTATTCTGTTTTAGTTGAAATGTGCATATACTCACAAATGGCGAACAGAACGAAAACGATTCTCAGCTCCATTATTAAATACTTTCACCTGAAGACCTAAAAATTAAACAGCGGGTTGTTACATCAGACTCCATTACTGTGACATTTCCTATTAGAAATTGAATTTGCTCCATTATTTATTAATTATACAATATTAACACTTATTTTCCTGTTTATTGATGTGAAATTACTTTGAATCTGTATTATTTAAAGTGCTTTAGAAATAAATGTGACTTGATTGGGATGAAACAATATTTCACTTCATTTTGGGAAAAAAATATACAGTAAAATATTAAGTACTTATCTAAATATGAATAAGAATCCATAATACAAACAATCTCCTACCTGTAATGTTAGCTATGGAAATCCTTCAGGCCTCTTAAGATGTTTTTGCTCTTTGAGGTTCACTTTACACAGCCTTTATCCCTCGGCTGGATCTTCTGCTTTGGATTTCCTTTTTACTTGCAAAACCTCCCAGTTCGGATGGCATGGTTGATTTTCACCCTGACTTGTCTTGAAATATGAGGTGTTTTATTGAAAAAGAGCCAGAGAGCATGGAAATTGTTTGAGGTCAAACAGACGGTTTACAAACAAAACCTGACATGCCAAATAAACTAGCCTGGAAACAGAGTGCTTCTACATGATCAGCTAATAATAAACAGAAAATTTCAGTGGATTGCTAAACGCAGTTTAATTAGAGTATCTACTTCCACAGTGTGATAGAAGAGAATTTTACTAATGGACTACTAATTTATTTTCACAAAAATATTTTGGGACACAGATGGAAAAAGCTACTGCAATACAATAAACTAGTGCACATATTCATCCTAATTTGCATGTGCATTTATGCATTTAGCAGATGCTTTTATCCGAAGCCTTTACTGAAAAGCAACATCACAAGCAATTTGCCAAAAATTTCCATAGTACTCAGTGATGGATTTAGTAAAAGCTAGCCTAGTAAAGCTAGAGCAGAGGCAGGTTACTGTGATAGACATTTGGAGGGGAAAAAAACTCATGCATGTATGCAAAAAAAATAAAAAATAAAAAAAATAATAAAATTAAAAAATAAATAAATAAATAAATAAAATCTTAATTCTTTTTTTTTTTAATTTTCTGTCTATTTTATTATTATTATTATTATTATTATTATTATTATTATTATTTTGGTTTCAGATGGTCTAGAAATGGAGACACAGCAAATATACTGCAAAATCTGATTTCTTACTCCGTACTTTTGTCTTGTTTTCCAGTACAAACAGATTAACAAATCTTAAATCTAAAATAAAAATGTGTGATATTAAGTCACGTCTTCTGAGAAATTACGTGAGTTTACGCTTAAAGCAAAAGATCTGCCAGTGGGGTCAGAAAACATAAACTTGTTATTCCCTTTTAATTAAACTTTTTTTTTTCTGACCCAGTTGGCAGATTGGAAGCTTGTTTTTAAACAAAAAATCACTTCTTTTTTATCAGTTTGCAAAGAATTGCATGCAAATGTTGAATGACAAGGTAGAGAGAACCACCAAAAAAAACAACTTGTGTAATGGGTGATTGTGATGATAAAAATGGATCAAACATGTTCAAAATTATTGTATTAAGAAGAACTATTTTCTTAAGAAGAAGAATTGTATGGTTCATCTCAGGACACACCTTGGGCTGATTCTACAGTTCTTCATCATGAACTCTAGACCTGCATTTTGTCCTGCTTTCCACTCCATCTGGATCAGCTCAATCATTGATCATTTCCATGTTGATTTGTGTGTATTTGAATGATGTAAATCAGTGCTTGAGCTCCACAGGAGTATAATTCTGCAATCAGCTTCATCATGAGACTCTCATAGAAGACTGCTAGTGCGGTAAACAGCCTTCACACAGACGCACGGCAAACTCCAACCTCCACGCCAACAAGAAACAGACAGGAGAGTTACATTCTTACATAATGCAAAGCATTTCTGCAGTCACGGGTCACATGTGATGAAACATACCATGATTTCACCATGATCATGATTCATCTCAACCAGTCAGGTCTGCAACAGGGAAAGGTTTGTCTTGGTGTGGCGATTGACGAGATGGAAATGCTGTGAATTTATCAAGTCCTCACACACACACACACACACACACACACACACACACATACACACACACACACACACACATTTGTATTCCATCTAAACTGAGACATTCCATAGAAAAGGTCTGTGAAGTAAAATGGGTACTAAAGAAACTCATACATATGTGATGATGATAATTATTATCCATTAAGCACTACTATTTTACACTGTAACTGTGCATTATAGAGTTAAGTAAATCATACTTAACAATTTCATACTTAACAATTAAGCAGTCATTTGTGCATAAATATGTTAATGTTGTTTCACAGTGAGGAATATTAACAGCATCCAAACCTGTTTTAAATATGTTCTTTTGTGTTTGAGTATTGTGCACTAATTGAATAACTGAAGTAAATTCAGCCTTTACATCTTCCCACACGTTTGGCTTTACCCACTGTTATCTTTTTAAATGCTAGATTAGCAAAATTATGTTTACAAAACTATTTTGTTACTATATAGTGAAAAATAAATGCACAATGATGAATCGTAGTGGATATAAACACTCTCAAATGCTGTTAGCGCCACACTGTGGTGCTGTAGAATGATCTATCAGGGACAGAAATAATATCTAGATTTTTCCAGAACCATTTATGCATTTCTCTAATTTGCAGTGAAAACGAATTTAAAAAAACCTAGCTTTACAATTCAAGTTGAAAATATTATTTTATGTTATTTTCTCTCTCCTCCTTAAATTAGTGTTTCAGTAATGTGCTTTACTCAACATGGAATAATTAATAAAATGATGGCTGGAAAACCATGAGACCCTGAAATCATTATTTTACTGGCAAAGGAGTGATTATTTCTGATATGTGGCCATAAAAGGGGCAGTCGTGGCCTAATGGATAGAGAGTTGGACTTATAACCCAAAGGTCGTGGGTTCATATCTCAGGTCCGGCAGGGATTGTAGGTGGGGGGAGTGAATAACCAGCACTCTCTCCACCCTCAATACCACGACTGAGGTGAGACCCTTGAGCAAGGCACCGAGCCCCCAACTGCTCCCCAGGCGCCGCAGCATTGGCTACTGTGTGCATGCACTTGGATGGGTTAAATGCAGAGCACAAATTCCGAGTATGGGTCACCATACTTGGCCACACACCACTTCCCGTTCCCTTTCTCCTAAAATGATGTTGAAGCACTGATTGTTTTCAGTTTATGTGTGTTTATAAGCTCACCTGAGTCATACTCCTGCTTCACCTCACATTCTTGTTCCTTAATAAACTAAATGCTGCCACCTACTGGAAAAACTGAATGCATAAAAAAGAACAAAATGAGAGAGAATGCATAACAGCATGATTAAACGTTGTTGTTGTTGTTGCTTTTGCAAATTAATATTAATTAAATAAAAACATAGTCTGCATTTGCTTCACCTAGAGAATCACCTAGATCCTCCTGCAGTGGTCAAATGCACAACAGAGTGCACATGTGAAATCGACTAAATTACAGCAGAATTACATATTCTTTTAATTATTACATATTACACATACTCATACTTTTGCAAACTCATATTTTTTGCTAATAACATCATTTCCATATGCGATAGAATATTGTTGTCCTCTGAAACAAGATGGTTATTATCAGCCACTGTATTTTGAAGTTTCAGAAGATATAGTGTTTCAAACTCATCCTAGGTCATTTACACTGTATTAAAATACAGTTAGTCTCAATTGTTGTTCTTGGAAGGAGCATGGACTCTTGTTACAGTTAAAATATAATACATAAATTGAAACATAACAAAACAAAATACAATAAATTAAGACATTTAAATACAGCATCGTGTATTCATCTGCTTCAACCTGTTCAATAATCTATTCAAAAGCCACAGACTAAAGATATGATTTTAAAGAAGATTTAAAATGTCTAATGCTGAAGCTGACCTCACATGGAAAGGGAGACTATTCTGTAAGTAAGGACCTATCACAGAAAAATGAAAATTTGCTGAAAATCATCATTCATCAGATTTGGAGAAATGTGTCGTTCCATCATGTGCTCACCAGTGGCAGCAGTGAATGGGTGCCGTCAGAATGAGAGCCAAACAGCTGATAAAAACATCACAATAATCCACACCACTCCAGTCCATCAGTTAACATCTGGAGAAGACAAAAGCTGAAACAAATCCATCATTAAGATCTTTATAACTCAAATACGAGTCTATAATCCATTATAACCCTTCCTCCAGTGAAAAAGTGTTCTGGTCTGAATCAGGAGAGAAATCTGCACAGATCAAGCAGCGTTTACAAGACTAAACACCTCTAAACAAATATGTGGCTGGATTTTGATGTGAGAGACAACAGGAGATGCACTTTTTCACTGGAGGAAGCGTTATTATGGATTATGGACAAAACCTCTTATCAATGTACATTATTGTCAAATAACCATTATCATTATTTATATAGCGCTTTTTACAATGCAAATTGTGTCAAAGCAGCTTTACTGTATTAAACAGACTAATATTAGCGCAGATGCCGTTATTCTTACAATTTAACAAGTACATCGGGTGTTATGGGAAGTGTTCACGGGCCGGTTGGCCTAATTAATGCAGCCTAATAATCCTTTAACGGATGTGAATTATAGAAATGCAATAGTGTGTTATGTGTAAGCCAAGTTAAAGAGATGGGTCTTTAATCTAAATTTAATAGATTTAATTTTATTGATGGTTGTTTTGACCTGTAGGGGTCAGCCGTAACAGAAAGAGAGAAGTCTCAATACCAGAGAGATGCCAAATGGAAAGAGAAAAAAAAATCTTCAAGGGCAAATCAATAACCAAAACAAACTTCTTTTAGAAACAAACTTAGCTCAAACAAAAATGAATAAACTAACAAAATATAGTGTAACTTCCCTAACTCCCTTAACTGAAAGCAAAGTGAAAGAGACAAATAAATTGGTGTGTAACCTCCTACGTCCCTTAATTTGGCAAAGTGTATTTACAAGAATATTTACATAGTCTTGTGGCGAAAACAAATCAGAATGGGAATCCAAGTCGTAGTCAATGGTCAGATAAACTGGAGAGTCAGAAGTTAGGTTTATAATAACAAACAAACTCACACTTTAGTTTCACTAAAATATCTCTCTGGAACAACACTCTTTCACAATCAAACCATGATGAAACAAACAACGGTGGAGAGAAACACAATAAATCAGGACGAAACCAAAACACAGTGAGGCACGAAGGCCGAGGATGAGTTTAAGGTGCTTAGCAGGACCAATCACATTCTTCAGCTGGTTAACGGAGGCAACACCCATCTGAAACACAAACATGTCTACACACACACTGGTGTTTTTATTGTACTCTGTCGTATTAGGTTAGATGCATTTGATAACATTTCATTTCCTATGTTATAGTTGATTAAATCACTGGTTCTCAATTCCAATCACAGGCACTCCCTGCTCTGCACATTTTGCATGTCTCCCTTATTTAACTCACCCAGGACTGGAATTGAGAACCAGTAAATTAAACTACTGAACATGCAAGATAGCACTTTGATCTGCTTTGATACTTGTTTCTGTTCTTATTGATGTGCTCATTGCTTTCTATTATCATTATATTTCTATTGTCAGATATCATGTTGCATCATTTATAACCTTACTTAAAGCTATAAAAATGCTTTCCAAATGCTCCTCAAAGCCATTTGAATGAATATGCTTATGTTGTATTAAAGTCCAAATGGAAATGAGTGTGTCTGTGCTGAAACATTTTGCATCTTAGAAGGACAACAGATTTTGCATAAGAGATAAGGTAAAAGAGCAAAAAGATTTATAGTGAGAAAAACACAGACGCTGAATCAGAGGCCATCAAGCTTCAGTCTGTCTGCTGCTGCAGGTAAATGTAAAGTGTTTTCTTAATCTCAAACCATTGAGGTTAAAGTTGAGATTTGAGGGAACAGACAAACATTTGAATGATTTATTTAAGTTTTAGTTTACAATGGAAAAATTCAATTATATATACCTAATTATAATTAGGATCCTGCAAAAATCCAGGTCTGCTGGATGTTTCTATTGTGTTTTCTGGGTGTATTCTGGTCATTTTGAAGAGTGTGTTTGGTTTTGGTTAAATATTTGGTTGGCCTGTTTGTGATTTAGCAATACAAACACATTCTAATCTCACTGAATGCACTCCTTTTGTAAAGTAAGCAACCTATACAAAGACCGAAACCGCTGCGTTAAAATTATAGGTAAAAAGGGTTTGTCTAAATATTCAGTGGGAAGACAGCAGTTTGATGTTATCCAGGTGTAAATGAATTGAATAAATTTGTTTTTCTCACAGGTGACTCGTTCATCATGAGGACTGATTTACTCTTGCTGCTTTCTTCAGGTTAGTTCAGTATTTTGTACATTTGGTTTAATTCCACATTTACGATGATTTGCCATCATTTTTTGGTACACTGCCATTTAATCTCATCGCATTCAATCCAAACCCCAAGTTAATGTATATATTCACTGCAAAATAAATAAATAAAAGTCTTCATATTTTTATCTTGTGTTCTAGTAAAAATATCTAAACATTCTTGGGTCCATATATTTACTTGAGAAGCAAAATGAGAAAAATAAATAAATAAATAAATAAATAAATAAATAAATAGAAAAATTGTGTTAGTTTTTGCTTAAAACAAACAAAAAAAATGTCTTCCAATGGGGTAAGATAAATTATCTGTATTCAAAGGGAAAACAAGATTTTTCTTACCCCACTGGCAGATATTTTTTCTTGTTTTAATATCTTAATATCTGTGAAGTCATTTAATATCTCATTTAATATATAAGTCATTTTCCTTCTCAAGTAAATATATCTTGATTCAACAATGTTTGATTCGAGTAAGAAAATCATTTCTATCTTAACTGCTGAATCAGGTTTGTTTAAAAATATGGTGACATTGTTTCAGGTATTATGGTGGCACTTTGATATTTATATTTCACAAATTAACTGTAATAACCATATAAAACCACTTGTCCTATAGGGTTATGGGATGCTGGAGCAAATCCTTTACATTCCTGGGCCGGGTTTCTCGATAACGATTGATCTTAGCGCTTAAGAGCCTTTTCTACGAGTCATTTTACGAACCTTCGTTATTGTTTCACATGCGTTTCCCTAAAAAGCCCTTAACACAATCGCACATATCCCTGCTTTAAGTGCTACTTAGGAGTCGCTATCTGTTTGTCAAGTGCTGAAATGTCAGTTTATAAAATGGCTCGTAATTGTAGTACACGCTTGTTTATTGAAATATTAACCTAATGCTATGTTCCAGACAGCTCAAATATAATATAATAGTTATGTTTAATATTAATATACTATATATAATAATATATATTATTGTATATAATACGTGTAGAGACATTATTTCTTTGTCCAGTAGCTACATGGTTGGTTTTCGTGCACGTCAGCAAGCCACTGACAGATTTTCTTTTTTTTTTTTTTTTTTTTTTTTTTTTGAGTTTATCCCTATTTTTCACAGTATTTGAAGCATATTTCCTACATTACTTCTTTTATTCTTTTTTTTTTTTTTTTTGTTCAGTCATTTAATTTAGATGTGCATTTGTATTTTTATTGTTTTTTTTTTCTTTTTAATTATTTCATTTATATATATATATATATATATACACACATACATACATACATACATACATATATACAGTGCCTTGCAGAAGTATTCAAATGCCTTCATTTTTTTCATGTTTTGTTATGTTGCAGCTTTATGCTAAACTGCATTAAATTACTTTTTTTTCCACATCAATCTACACTCCATACACCGTAATGGCAAAGCAAAAACAGGACTGTCATAACTTTATAAAATTGTAAATTTATTAAAAAAAAATTCTGAAATAAGTACATTGCATAAGTATTCAAACCCTTAACTCAGTACTTAGCTGAAGCACCTTTATAGTCTCAAGTCTTTTTGTTTGATGCGACAAGCTTTGCTTATCAGCATTTGGCAATTATCTGCCATTCTTCTCCTCACCTCTTCACCTCTCAAGCTCTGTCGGGTTGGATGGGGGCAGATGCACATTTTCAGGTTTCTCCAGAAATATTTGATTGGGTTCAAGGCCAGGCTGTGGCTGGGCCACTCAAGGACATTCACAGAGTTGTCTATAAGCCACTCTTGCTGTGTGTTTAGGGTCATTGTCCTGTTGGAAGGTGAGTCTTCTGCCCAGTCTGAGGTTCTGAATGCTCTGGACTGGGTTTTCATTAAGGCTATCTCTATATTTTGGTGCATTGAGCTTGTCTTCTACTCTGATGAGTCCCTCAGTCCCTGCTGCTGAAGAACAGCCCCACAGCATGAGGCTGCTACCAGCACACTTTACTTTTGGGATGGTACTCTGCAGGTGATGAGCAGAGCTGGTTTCCTTCAAACATGATGCTTAGAATTGAGGTTCATCAGACCAGAGAATCTTGTTTCTCAGAGTCTGAGGGTCCTTTAGGTGCTTTTTTGCAAATTCCAAGTGGGTTTTTGTGTGTCTTCACTGAGGAGAAGATTGAGTCTGGCCACACTGACATAAAGCCCAGATTGGTGGAGTGTTGCAGTGATGTTTGTCCTTCTGTAGGTTTCTCCCATCTGCATATATGATCATGGAGCTCAACTAGAGTGACCATCAGCTTCTTGGTCACCAGTCTAACCAAAGCCCTTCTCCATCAGTTGCTCAGTTTGTCCAGGAGGCCAGCTCTAGGAAGAGTCCTGGTTGTTTCAAACGTCTTCCATTATGGATAATGAAGGCTACATGATTCTGTGAACCTTCAATGCAGCAGAATTTTTTCTGAACCCTTCCCCAGATGTGTGGCTTGACGCAAACCTGTTTCTGAGCTCTACAGGCAGTTCCTTTGACCTCAGGGCTTGGTTTTTGCTCTGATATGCATTGTCAGCTGTTAGACTTTTATTAAGATGTGTGTGCCTTTCCAAATCATACCCATTCAATTGAATTTGCCACAGGTTAACTTCACTCAAAGTGTAGTAACATCTACAAGCGATATGAATGCTCTTGAGCTAAATTTCAGCTGTCCCAGATAAGGGTTTGAATACTTGGAATCATTTAAGTTTTTTATGTTTAATAAATTTGCAAAGATGTTAAACACTTGTTATTTGCTTTGTCATTATGGTGTGTGGAGTGTAGATTGTTGTGGGGAAAAAAAGTAATTTAAAGTGGTTTAACATAAGGCTGCAACATAAAAAGTGAAAAAAATGAAGGGGTTTGAATACTTCTGCAAGGCACTGTATACAGTATGTATATATATATATATATATATATATATATATATATATATATATATATATTATAAAGTATTATAATGTGTACAATAAAGTACAATCAAAAGCTTTAATTATTATGACATTGCACTTGAATAAAGTTAAAGGTGTAATCTGCCGATTGTTCTGCAGGTGACCTCATAATTCTGTCTTCTTATGATGCACGTAAGGCTTTACGATTGCTTCAGAGCACTGTAGATCTACGATGATTTTAAAGTCCTACTTAAGTTACGATGTTTTTGGGAAACAGACCGTAATATTAAGATCTGTCATACGATCGTTTTTACGAACTTCTTAGGCTTACAATGCTTTTGGGAAACGCAGCCCTGGTGCGTCAGAGTTTTAACATTATTTTATTTCCCCCCGATTTTGTAACTTTATTTGATAAAAAATGGGGGAAGTCTTAAAAGGGACTGTATATATACACAGGACTCAGCGCTAAGGTGTTTTTCTACTGGTTCAGTCTGTTACAGATTTTTACTTGCCCTGCCAAATTTTTCAGATTTGAGCAGAGTGGATTTTTTTTTTTTTTTTTTTAAGTGACTTTACATAATTATGTGTATATTCATCTTTTCAATCATGATAAAACTCAAAAATAGTGTGTGCACTAAATTCTTTCACATCTTATTGCGCTTGAGTGGTTTCAAATCATTTAATTTAATCATTCAATCAGGAGTGTCTATGGATATTTTTTTGAAGGTGGACAGGGCCAAAAGTCTTTAAACTGAACATGTGAGAACTGACCAAGTCAACACGCACTGTTCTTCCACGTCAATGCATCAGTTTTGATCGTGTTTCTTTTGTATATGTAGACAAGCACATTCGTTTTACCATCTTAAGCAGATTTACCTCAAGATTTATGGATGGGTGATAAAACAATAACGATAATTATCGAGATACAATTTTCCTTGTTAAAACCATAACAAGAGTTTGATAAATGTTCAATATGATGTCTATTCACCAAAAGTGGAACAAAATAGTGCACCTCACTTGAACCGCACCACATGGACCATTTATTCGCTTGGCTCAAAGTTCAAACGGCAGCGCAGTGTGAGCTTACTAGAGCAGATGCGTTTACTCGCTGATAAGTCACTCGAACACTAAACAGTGCTGTGAGATCCAGTGTGATTCAATTCAGCGAAGAACACAAATGATTGTCTTTCATGCAAATACCCAGAAACCATTAAGATACATTTTTACCATGGTACTGCGGTTTTAACTGCAGTCATCATGATCTAAACGTTTGCTACTATGGAAGGCCAATGGTTCATTTTAATAAAACTCCAACAGTCAGAATAATTATATTTCATCATATAAAAAATAAGTTACAATTTTTACAGGTGTTACTGTTCGATAATAAACATAAATTTAAACCTGTATCCTAACTCACTTTACTGCTACTGTCAACTCAAACTACTGTCAAATGTGCATTTCTAAGAGACAAAAATATGATATATTGCAGCCTGCAAATTATGCTGAAGATACGCATCAAAGTCAAGGAACACAAACCTGTTTCATGATTTGAAACAATGTCAATGCAGAAACTAAGAAATTAATCTTTCTTAAAGAATTCAAAAACATAAAGTGTTTGTCATGTTCTGACAATAAAGAGTAACCACAATTACTGGTCTGATATATTAATCATTGCTTTATTGATATCTATCTACTGTGCTGGAGTAAATGAATTAAGATTGAGAGAAAGAACATGACAAATCATGCCATAAGTTTGACATCACACACAACATATGGGTGCATTATCCCTCGTGAATAAATATAATGTCGGATGTTTGCATATGTGCCATTATGACATGCTTCATGTACAAACATGATGTCTGATGTATGTATATTTATATACCAACATACATTGTGTCACATTTTCAAATATAGTTTCAAATACAGCAACTTCAATGGCTGCTGTGCATGTTGTCGCATTAAGGCCCAAGTATACTTTGTTTTTTTAATGTATATGCATACCCTTTCAAAGTATAGTCTATTTGAGGTGTACTCAAATGCAAGCAGTCGACACATGCACTCTAGAAAGCTTCATCTTCATCAAGTGTCTGTGCTATTTTTCTCCAGAAGTTATGACCGATAAAAATGCCTTTATAGTCTTTTAAATTAAGTTGCTGCTATCTCATAATCCTCCTCAGACACAATGCTAATCAGTACTGGCATCTGTTGTTGCCACTATTCTGTTGTTGTTGTTCCATCTCTTTAGTTCCATTTTCTACTGTGAAACAGCGGCCCTGGCCAGTGTTTCCACGTTGTAGAACAATTAATTATTGCAAAACCAAGTCAATGTGCAATGTGAAATGCGCATAGAAGGTATGCTCTGCAACAAAAATCGGATGGTGCTCATGTACAAACTCACTCAAAGGACAAAGTGTGTCCTTATCCTACAAGATGATGCTTTGATTCATGACTGCATGTGTTGATTTCCAATGACAGATGCTTAAATCTGATTGCCTGCGCTGCTGTACATGGTTTGCACGCGGACAATACTGATGACGAAAATTGCGTCACACCTTCAGTATGTGGATGGCCGAAGTATACTTTGGGCTTTAATGAGAGGGTGTTTGTTTTTGCTTTGTAAGAGTTTCTATAAATTGTCATCCGAGTCTTAGACACAAATGCGATTTATCCACACTGTAAGTGTAACCAGTCTTTACAACACTGTGATGTATAAATGCCACAAAATAAGCTTTAAAAAAACTTCTTAAAGATGCAACACATTATATACTTCCTATGCAGAGTATAAATGCAAACAGTTGTGCATTTGTTTGTGCATTCATTTATAGCGGTCATGCAGCATGTGTGTTTGCGTAACGTACCGTGAACTTTTCAAAATCATGTATAATGTATGTTTATTTTGTTGCGTGTAATGGTGAATTTCAGCCTGCTTTATGGGAAGCTATTACGTTTTTAATTCAACGAGACCAGAATAAAAACCAAAGAAGCTGTTGTGTTGAACTTAAACTTAAAAAGTGTCAAAACATTATCAATAACAAAAATAAGAAACAATAGATTCAAGATTCAAGATTCAAGATTTTATTTTTCACATACACAATCATACAGAGTATAACCAGCAGTGAAATCTTAGTCAGGTCTGCTCCATGGACAGTGCAATTATATGCAATATAACACAAGAATATACATAAATATGAAAATAAAAAAATTAAAAAACTGAAGTAGAAATAAGAAATAAAATCTAAAATAAAATGTGCAAAAAAAAATAAGTGTGCAGGACAGTATACTGTAGACTTAATAAATAATAATATAAGAAGGAATGTGCAAGAAAGATGTGCAAACAGGTTGTACGGG